>ML807629.1:187848-211450 GCA_009831015.1 Picea engelmannii
TGTAGCATCTGTACCCTTTACTATTTGTAGCATAACCCAAAAAGATACCTTCATCAGCCCGGTCATCATATTTGCCAATATTTTCATCATTGTTCTTGATATAACATTTACTCCCAAAAACTTTAAAATGTTTGATTGAAGCAGGTCTTCCAAACCATAGTTCATAAGGTGTCTTGTCACTGTGTGGCCTGAGATGAGCTTTGTTAAGGATATGAACAGTTGTATGAATTTCTTCCACCCAATAAGTCTGAGGTATGTTCCTTTCATTCATCATTGATCTTGTCATTTGTTGTACTGATCTATTCTGCCTCTCAACAACTCCATTTTGTTGTGGATTCCTTGGAATTGTGTACTCTCTTTTGATCCCATGTTTATCACAAAACTCTTTGAAGTTCCATGAACTAAACTAGCCTCCTCTATCATACCTTACTGCCTTTAATATTTTTCTTGTTTGATTCTCAGTTAAAGCCTTAAACACTTTGAATTTTTCAAATGCTTCAGATTTTTCCTTTAAAAAGGCAACCCATGTTAGTTTAGAATAATCATCAATAATCAACATAAAATAGTTTTCTTTTCATGTACCTTCTTTTCTTGATGGTCCACATAAATCCATATGTACTAACTGGAGAGGTTTTTCTATTGAGGGAAAGTTTTTAGATTTGAACTGAGTGCAAGTAAGCTTTCCTATCTGGTAGAGTTTACAAACAGAGTCGTATGGCTTTGATATCTTCAGAAGATCCTTTACTGCCCCATTGTTTCTGAGCTTGATTATATGATCAAAATTTAGGTTTCCAAGTCTCCTATGCCACAACCAACTTTCATCATACTTGCTTAAGTGACATTCTTTTTTTTCTTCTTTTAACACATAGACACTATTTTCTGTTCTTATCCCTTTTGCAATCAGTTGTCCTGAACTCAAAGCCTTTATTTTACAGTCTTTAGAAGTAAAAACAACTTCACATCCTTTATCACAAACTTGACTGACACTTAGTAGATTATGTTTCGGACCATCTACAAACAACACATCTTGAGCTTTTCCTTTGCCATTACTTAGGCTTACCATTCTTCTACCCTTTATTTTTCCTGGTGCATCATTTCCAAAAGTTACATTCCCTGATTTGTTTTCACTTAAAGTTAGAAACTTACTTTTTTCTCCAGTCATATGTAGAGGAACATCCACTGTCAATATACCAGAGATTCTTTTTTTTTTGGGCTGATAATACTAGTCCACACTTGTCATCTACTTTCTTCTTCCAAACTTTGACATTTTCAGCAGTGGGGATCAAGTCTGGATTGTAATTCCTTAAGCGACAGTCTGCAGCTTTATGTCCATAATTATGACAGTTGTAACATTCTGGTTCACTGAATAATAGATCATAACTGTTGTTATGTTTCACCTGTGTCCTTCTCCTAGTCATCACATGATTTATGGTATGTGATTGTTTGTTGCTTGGTTGTCTCAATCTTTGTTGTGGAAGATAGTTATTCGTTGAATATCTTGATTGTTCATATCTAAATCTTGAAGAACAGTTTATAGCTTTGTGACCAAAATTAGAGCAGAAAAAACAATATCCATAGAAAAAACCTTTGTACCTTGAAAAAATCTGTCTTCTTTGAGGAGGTTGATTTCTTTCATGTCGATAATCTTTCTGATCTACAAATTCGGTTCTGGTACTTTTCTTTCATTCCTTCTTGGTGGTTGATTTTCTTTCTTTGTTTCTGCAGAGTGACTGTTGTCAATGTTTGAGGATTTGACAAGCTTGATGGGTTCTGTATTACTTGGATGATCACTACTTGATCCTTCTTCATATCCCAATCCAACTTTCAACTTTGGATTTCTTTGTTGATTTAGAATGGAGGTTAATCCTTCTGAGGCTTTAATACTTGGCATATTTTGGTGATACAATCCCTTAAACTTCTCCATTTCTTTTTTGGTTTTTACTATCTCTTCTTCTAAGGCTTCACAACTGGCTTTCTTCTCTGACAATTGTTGTTTTAGTATGTCTTCTATTTTCTTTGCCTCTTCTAATTTTACTTTCAGCCGGGCAAAGTCTTCATCAGGTTGTTTATTGTCTTTCTCGAATTGTATCAGCAATTGTTTTTGCTTTCTGCTCTTAATTTTGGTCACAAAGCTATAAATTGTTCTTTAATATTTAGATATGAACAATCAAGATATTCAACGAATAACTATCTTCCACAACAAAGATTAATTTAGCTTGAGGTCATCCCAGCACTAACCACTCCGGGAAGAACGAGGAAGTTACACCGACAAACTCCCCGAAAGTCGAAACCCCAAAGTAATGGAGGTCATGGATCTGGGGACTACATGGAATCTTACTGACCGTGAGATCGAAGGGCTAGACGGCGATCAGTCGAAGATGACGTGGCATCCTGAATTCATTCAAGGTGACATGGACTCATATTATGCGTGCCAAATGTCACCTATATTTGTGCATCGGTAGACCCCATGGGCCCATTATATTCTGACATGTGTCACCCCCTATAGGGGCCACATGTAAGTGTTATATCGTCGTGTGTCCTATGTTGGGCTCATCTGATAGGTTGGATACTCGGGACCCACCTATACTTGCCATTGTGTCTTACATGTCATCCCAAGCAATAGCGGATACTTCGGTAGTCCGGACTCCAGGAGTCCAAAATTTTGGAGTGTAGGGTAATGATTCGTATAAGAATCAAGAGGTTGGGGCCACGGGGAGCAATCTCGGGCCCCCTCACTACTTCGCTAGTCCAGCGCTCTAGAGGGGTGAGTGTGTTAACCCTCTGGGACTCCTGAAGCCCGGAGTCCCGGGATAAATCGTGATCACTTAGTTGTTGGCCACATGGAGAAATCTCGAGGCCCTTCGTAACTTCGCTAGTTCGACGCTCCAGGGATATTGAATGGTAGAATGGTAAATATCTCTGAAGCCCGAAGACCCTAAGCCCCTTTTCAACCGTAGGATCTCGATGGATGATGTGGACCATTGATTTCCTCCATTGTTCAATGATCCAGGAATTTGTCCTTATCATGCAGCACCGTTGGAAATCCCAAAGTCTAGGTGTCCCAAAGTCTTGAAACCTTCGCTAGGCAGACCCTTTAGCTCTCGGTATTCAGCCCGAGGTCACATGGAGCACTCTGCTAGCTGGCTTAAGCACGTAGTGTGAGATGAAAATTTCGAGTGAGGAGAAGACGAAGGTTTTGCTTGAGTAAGAGACCGGAATTGAACTGAGAAAAAGTAAAACTTCGATGCCCCATCCCTTAGATGTTCCATCAAGGGGTTGGGTGTGTGAAAAATTGGTATCAGTGAGACAAATATCAGCCCTTCAAGTGAAGAAGTATTGCAGAAAATGATGTCCTTTGTATGCAATACAGGTGTTGGACTCTGTTGAGTACAACAAACCAAACCTAGAGGACTATTCCATATTGAGAGAGTATAGATATGTGTTTCTAGAAGAGGTACCAGGTCTACCTCCAAGAAGAGATATTGACTTTTCAATAGAGCTTACACCAGGAGCGGTGTCAGCGTCTAGAACACCCTATAGAATGAGTACACTAGAGTTGGTTGAGCTCAAGATACAACTAAAGGAAATGATGGACAAAGGATACATCAGACCTAGTGTGTCTCCATGGGGAAAACTAGCCTTTTTTGTGAAAAAGAAAGATGGCACACTTAGGTTGTGCATAGACTACAGGCAACTCAATAAGATGACCATAAAGAATAAGTATCCCATGCCAAGGATCGATTAATTGTTTGACCAACTAAGGGGTGATACAATTTTCTCCAAGATTGACTTAAGGGATGGATACCATCAGGTATGAATTAAGGATGAATACATCCACAAAACAACCTTTAGTACAAGATATGGTCACTATGAATTTGTGGTGGTGCCATTTGGGCTAACTAATGCACCAGCCACTTTTATGTGCTTAATGAACAATGTACTCAAATTCTTAGACATATTTGTATTGGTTTTCATTGTTGATATCCTAATCTATTTTAAGAATATCGAAGAGCATGAAGAACATCTCAAGTTAGTACTTAAAGTACTAAGAGAACATCGGCTATATGCTAAGTTTAGTAAGTGTGACTTTTTTTAGAAACAAGTCCATTACTTAGGCCATGTTATTTATGAAGAAGGGGTGGCAGTTGATCCTGACAAGATCAAGGCCATTATGGATTGTCCTACACCAAAGGATGTATCTGATATCATGTCCTTTATGGGCCTAGCAGGATATTATAGGAAGTTCATAAAAGGATTTTCCAGGATCGGTTGCCCAATCACTTCCCTTTAGAAAAAGGGAGTTAAATTTATTTGGACATCAAAATGTGAAGAAATATTTCAAGAGATGAAATGCCTTCTAACCAATGCACATGTGATGAAGATTGTAGACCCAAATAAAGACTTCCTTGTGTGTACAGATTCCTGCAAGGAAGGGCTCTGAGGAGTCCTTATGCAAGAAGGACATGTGATTTGCTATGAATCCAAAAAATTGAATGAGCATGAAGTCAACTAGTTGACCCACGATATGGAATTGGTCACCATAGTGCATGCTTTAAAAATGTGGAGGCATTACCTCATGGGTAGAAGATTTGTGCTTATGACAGACCATTGTGGGTTTAGCTACCTTTTTGATCAACCAAATCTTAACTCTAGACAAGCTCGATGGATGGCTCTCCTTAGTGAGTTTGATTTTGAAATCAAACACATCAAAGGAAAAGAAAATAGGGTGGTCGATGCCCTTAGCAGAAGTGTGAAAGTAATTTACCTAGAAGTTGTAAGCAACTGCGAAACAGATGCCAGAGAGAGAGTCAAGAGTGCACAAGAAACAGATGCATTTTTCCAGACTATGAAATCGTACTTAGAACAAGAGCCCACATGAATGAAGTACAAAGGATATCAATTGTTGAATGATGCCCTTCTAACTTACAAAGGAAGGTTGTATATCCTGAATTGTGACGACTTGAAGAGATTCATGATGGATGAACTACACAAAAGACCATGTGTTGGTCATCCTGGTTATCAAAAAATGATCACAGCCACTAGGAAATTGTTTTATTGGCCAGGACTGAAGAAGGACGTAGCCGATTACTTGGCTAAATGTCTAGAATGTCAGCAGGTTAAGGCAGAACATCGGCATCCAGCAGGTCTACTGCATCCCCTACCAATTCCATAATGGAAATGGAAAACCATCTCCATGGATTTCATCACCGGATTACTAAAATCGACCAAACAGAATGACTCCATCATGGTAGTGGTGGACAAATTAATCAAGTCTGCTCACTTCATTCTCGTCAAGTCAACCTACAAGGTAATAGATATTGCCATTATTTTCATGAAAGAAATATTTAGGATGCATGGCATGCCTAAGGACATTGTATATAACAGAGATACAAATTTTACTTCAAGCTTTTGGAAATATTTAATGGCTAGATTTGAGACTAAATTGTTGTTTAGCACATCCTATCACCCTCAAATTGATGGAAAAACATAGAGGGTAAACCAATTATTAGAGGACATGTTAAGGATGCATGTAATGCATCAGCCTAAGAAGTGGAAGGACTACCTACCACTGGTAGATTTTGCCTACAACAATGGCTATCAAGAGTCAATGAATATGAGCCCTTTTGAAGCCCTCTATGGTAGACAGTGCAAGATTCCAATCAGCTGGAATAATCCAGTAGATAGAATTACAATCGGGCCAGACATGTTGAAAGAAATGGAACAACAAAAAATTTAGATAAAACATAATCTGAAAATAGCTCAGGATAGACAAAAAAGCTATGCAAACAGAAAGACAACTCCTAGAGAGTTCAAAATAGGGGATCATATATATCTCAAATTTAGACCTAGGAAAAGCTCCTTGAGGATGGGAGCTTGTGCCAAGTTGGCACATCGGTATTGTGGACCCTTTGAAATTTTGGATAGAGTGGGACATGTATCCTATAGGCTAGCACTCCCTCCCACGGTGAAGGCACTTAATGTTTTCCATGTTTCATTATTGAAGAAATATGTACATGATTCTAATCATATAATTGACTGTTCTATGATTCAAGTGGAACAACAGGGATAATTCCTACCAAAACCTCAATGCATAATAGACACGAAGGAGACCCCACTCAGGAACAGAACCATTGCACAGGTCAAGGTGCAGTGGAAACTCTTTGGCCCAGTTGAGGCTGTGTGGGAAATGGAGGATGCCATGAGATAAGCATGCATGTTTTTGTTTACTTCTGTACATACATAACATATCGGCATATAGAACATCGAGGACGGTGTTCCTTTAAGGGGGAGGGGATTGTAATACCCTTGTTTCCCCCAGTTTATAAATATAACTTTAACTGGCCAAGAGACTATGGCAGACTAGATATGTGTGAATGTTTGATTTGATGAACCTTTGTATAAACAGTCAATGTATGTATTTTTTGTTATTAATAGAAGATGGATAAGTGTTGCATAACTGCTGAAAGGGGGGTTTGCAAAGATAGACCATCGATGTTATGGGAGAGATGGTGAGGGAAACCGAGAATGGTTGAGATGACCCTCACCAAACCAGTACCTTACTAGATGTGATTGCTCAACAATCCTCTGACCCAAAAATGAATTACCAGTCAAGCTAGTGGTTGGAAGGCCCTCCTCAAGAGTTAAAGAGGATATGGGGCAGGGTACTCATCTGCAAGACTTTCAGACCTGACTACATGCTGGGGATTTGGACCCACGCAACCTTGCTGAGAAAGGAAATGAAGAGGTAATTCATGGGGAGGGGGGGAAAGGAAATAAAGCGGATTTGCGAAGAGAGCAGAGTCGAGAGAGCATTTTGCAGTTCTCTGGTTCGAGGAAGAGTTGGGAAATAATCTTGTTCTAGGCGCAAGAATCCATGGGCAGGATTTTCATTACAAGTTGATAAAGGAGGCTAAAGAGAGATTGTGAAATGATCATGCAGACCTCCTTTCTTGGTATAGATAAAATTGATTGCCAAGATCATGTGGGAGGAGGAGAGTAACCTTTCTCCCTGACTGTCACTGAGCAAGAAGAAAGAGTCTCTCTCTCTCTGAGCATCGTGGTCTAGCTTGAGGGTGACCAGCGATAAATCCATTAAGGAATGGTTGTGCTTATGGTTGGGTGGGAACACGCACCCCTTTCAATAGTCGCTTCACAAACTCTAGCCTTCTGATAAGTATTTTCATACTCTATGCGTTGAAATTGAAATGGTGATTGGATGCATGTATATGGTTATGACTAAGTTTTGTATTGAATGATTAAAGGTAGAATTATGTATTGTCTCTCTGTGAATCCTTGTTTCCAACTGGTCCTTTGTTCACCTCAGCCTAGCCACTAGAAAGTCATGGGATACGAATCTGCAGGAGAATTGGGGTAGGACTAGTTGAAATGTTGAAGTCCTTTCGACCCCTCATACCTACCTTAGCGAGAATGTAAACTTCAAACCCTGTGGAACAAGGGAATTTCCTTTAGACTCCTCTTCGTATGACCAAGGGCCCATGTCCAGATCCTTAACTCCTTTACGGCTAAGGAATTAGCGTGTAGCCCACGAGAGTCTTCAAAGGAATCGTGCAACTAAGGTCTGGTAACCTAGTGTTAGACCATAAAGGAGCTAAGTCTTTTTAGCTTCGAAACTTTGGGAAAATGGAGCTCTGAAGTATCATGACCTTACCCTTTTGTAAACTGATCGAAGGTGACAAGTTGTTACAGTTATTCATGAGGTCGACTAGCACCTGGTTGTTTCCCTAACCGTGGCAAATAGACCTGCCACCACTAAAACCTGACCCCTTTTACCATCGCGAGTTAATGTGAGCCCCTGATTTGAGGGTATTTGGGAGACCCCTTGACTGTTGGATCTACGCCGAGGTAACTTCGGCAGATTTCTACTCCGGGAAAATAGAAAGGATATGACATCGACCTCCCTGAACACCGAAGTCTCGAAGAGACGAGAACCGTAGATCTAAGGATCCTTCAGGAGCTTCCTTGACCGTCGGATCCCTGCCAAGGTTAGCTCGGCATTGACCACTTCGGGAGGATAGAGATGGTTCAATGCCAAATTTTTTGAACACTGAAGTGGCGAAGTGGTAGGGTTTGTAGATCGTGGAACTCATCGGAAGTCCCCTTGACCGTTGGATCTATGCCAAGGAAACTTTGGTAAAGTTCCACTTCAAGAGAGTGGAGAATCGTAACACCAAAACTCTTGAAGGGCGAAGAAGCGAAGTAATGTGGATCGTATATTTGGGGTCCTTTGTGATCTCCCCTGGCCATTAAATTTAGCTCGAGATCATCTCAGCACAAACTGCTCCAGGGAGAACGAGGAAGTTACACTGACAAACTCCCCGAAGGCCGAAACCCTGAAGTAATGGAGGTTGTGGGTCTGGAGACTACGTGGACTCTTATTGATCGTGAGATCAAAGGGCTAGACAATGATCATTCCAAGATGATGTGGCATCCTGACGTCATTCAAGGTTACGTGGACCCATTTGTGCATCTGTAAACACCATGAGCCCATTATACTGTCACACATGTCACCCCCTATAGGGGCCAGGTGTAAGTGATATATTGCCATGTGCCCAACATTGGCTCATCTAACAGGTGGGATACTCAGGACCCACCCATACTCGCCATTATGTATTACACATCATCCTAAGCAATAGAGGATACTTCGGTATTCCGGACTCCGGGAGTCCGGAAGTTTGGAGCATAGAGTATAGATTTGTGTAAGAACCCGAAGGCCAAGGCCACATGGAGAAATCTTGAGCCCCCTCATGAATTTGCTAGTCCGACACTCCAAAGAGGTGAGTGTGTTAGCCCTCTAGGACTCCCGAAGCCCGAAGTCCTAGGATAAATAGTGATCGCTTAGTTGTTGGCCACGTGGGGCAATCTTGAGGCCCTTCGTAACTTCGCAAGTTCGACGCTCCGGAGATATCGTGTGGTATTACGGGAAATATATTTGAAGCCCAAAGACCTAAAGCCCCTTTTCAACTGTAGGATCTCGATGGATGATGTGGACCGTTGATTTTCTCTGTTGTTCGACGATCCAGGAATTCAGCCTTCGGGAGGATCATCATGCAACACCGTTGGAAATCCCGAAGTCCGAGAGTCTCAAAGTCCTGAAACCTTGCTAGGCAGACCCTTTAGCTCTCATTTTTTAGCTCAAGGTCACATGGAGCACTCTGTTAGATAGCTTAAGCACGTAGTGCGAGATGTAAATTTAGGGTGAGCAAAAGACGAAGGTTTTTCTTGAGTAAGAGACCAGAATTTAACCGAGAAAAAGTGAAACTTTGATGCCCCATCCCTTAGATGTTCCCTTAAGGGATTGGGTGTGTGACACACACCCCGTGCTTAGGTGAAGCCTTTAGCTTCAGGCGCTACCTCAGAGCTAATGGGATTCAGGGCAACACCTTGAAATTTTTGTTTTGGCAGTTTTCATTATTTTTAGTGGTTTTCTCAATTAATCCTAGATTAAAGGATTAGGGTTTTGGTAGCTGCAAAATACACAAAATTTTGTATATATTGTATTATGAATGGTGAAATTAATACAATGAAAAGTTGAGAGGTGTGGCACCAAGGAAGGTTGGTCTTCTCATGATTAAATATTTCCAGCGTAAATCTTTGTGTACTATGTGTATGATCCATTGAATATTTTATGTTTTTCTTAAGAGTTTGTATGCATTGATTTACTTCACGGGTTTAAAAATTACACAAAAATCACCTCAATCGGAGTTTGTATGTGAAATTTATGCCTCCTCCAAGTTGACCTATCGTATTGATCACCATGGTGCAAGTGGATGATGTGTCAGCCTCCATTACTTAAACATGTGGGGATAGCCACATAGTGGATTTTCTAATAACATTCTAGAAGGTCCAAAACCTTATCATGATTGAGGATTGAGGAAGTCAAAACCCTACCCCTAGATGGCTATCGAGTTATGTTAAATACTAAATCACTAGGTGGAGAAAGGGTTCCACTCTATGTTATTGTATTTTGTTCCATAGCAAAGCAGAACAACTAGGAGTAGGAAATTAGAGAGCATAACAGAGGGAGTTAATGTTTTGTAGCAGCCTAATAAGCCACAGGTATCATGTAACTCCATAGAGAGTTTCTTCTCCTTTGTACTTGCAGTATTTCAAGAGAGAAGAGTAGCCTCGCCTTCCAGTTGGGTGTTCTCCCATAAGGGTTTCCGAGAGAAAATCCGTGTTATTTTGTAGATGGTGTGTGATTGTATTTTACTATTCTTTATTTTCCACATTTTATATTTTTCATACATAAGCATAAAATCAGTAACTAAAGATTCTAGAATCTAAAGGAATTTAACCTTCATAGTGTAGATCTCAGTTTTATTTATCAGATATGTTATGAAAAACTTTTCCAGTGGAATATCCACAACAATTTATAGATGAAAGGAGCGGTTTACTTTTCAATGCCCCATCCAATATAAGATTGAAAGAAAATATTATTACATCTTAAAGGATGCTAGTAACTAATTTGTTGTTTTCAATTACCTTGACCAAAGATGTTCAACACTCTTTTAAGAATTGAAAAGGCTCTAACACCAAACACCATACAAACCCCTTAATGTCAATAAGTTTGATTATTTTTTTCTTTCAACCTCTTTTCCTTGAGTGGTACAAACATTCTAACCCTTTCACAATAAAATATTACCAAGATAGTTAGAAAATGTGTTACTTTGAATTCAACTAATACTCTTCAAGCTAACCATATGACACAAAGGGACAAACAAACACACACATTAGATCCAAACCTTACCACCAAATTAATCTCACCAACTTCATCAATTCACCCAATAGTGGTAGCATTAAATGTTAGAAAAATCACATAAAAAGATGCATAGCAATTTATTACTTCAAAGCATAATTCCACCAACTACTCTCAACTCAAACTATCTCCAAATAACCTTCTTCAATTTTACATTGGGGATTTTTTCACCAAAAGGTGATAGATCTACAAACCCAATATGGTAGATATGTTGTCACATGCATGCATGGATAACACTTACATTATATGTCAACTTCCAAAAAAACAAATACTTAAAACAAATAATAATAAAAATAAAAATATGTCTATATATATCAAAGAGAAAGATTTGATTTGTCATGCCTTCAAGGAGTTAAACCAAATGGTCGATTAATAATCCAAAGAAGGTTTTCTCCTCCAAATTGGCATGATGGAATATACATATTGAATATACATACTTCACAAGGGTACTACACTAAGCCTACTTAGATTGGGCACACATATTAAAAAAGATCAAACCACCATGTCCTAACAAATAAGGGGCATGGTTCCACAAGTGATCACACAAACTAAGCTTAGTACTTACCCACTCTAATTGGAAACACTCTTCAAGCTTATCTCATATTTGCACAAGCTTTGAACTCTTAGAGATTCAAACATTAGAGAAGTGAAATATCCCTATTTGGCTCTTTACACTTTTGAAGGAAGTGCTTCACATCCTTCTCAAAGTACATTGAGAAAAAAAACATGACTATATTTAGAGGTATAAACATTGTTGCAATGTATATCTCAAAAAAAGGAAATCATGATTATATTTAGAGGTATCAACATTGTTGCAATGTGTATCTCAAAAAAAGGAAAGCATGATTATATTTAGAGGTATCAACATCGTTGCAATTTGTATGCACATCCATCAATCATATTCCTCCCTATAGATACACTTTGATTCCCCTCCCCTTCACTACATCAAAAAGTAGAACTCAATTATAAATTTAGAGATGATATTTACAAGCAATGTATTCATGCAATCGACCTCCTCACCCCAAAAATGCAATGGAACTCCTCAACTTTACATTGGGGATTGTTGTATCGTCGTAGTCTAAACGTTCTACATTTTGGTCCTTTTTTGAGGATTTTTTTTTTCAATTTTGCTCGAAATACGGCAAGAAAGTGTGGGATCTGCATATTTGAGTGGCTAAGTTTGTATAATCCGAGTGCCCTGTGGGATTTTCAACACGCTAAATCCATTTATGCATTCAAAAATGCAATTTAAACAACGGAAATTTCCTATTTCGTCTAGATTTATGTCATCAAATTCCGACGAAAAAGGCCAAAATATAGAACAGATAGACAACGCCTTTTTGCACCAAAAGTTGATAGATATACAAACCCAATATGGTACATATGTTGTCACATACATACATGGATAACACTTACATTATATGTCAACTTATAAAAAAAATACTTAATAATAATAATAATAATATATGTTAGTCCTCAATTCCCGTTAGCTCAATCAATTAAGGTGTGGGTTTCATTTTCTAGGAGACCCAAGTTCAATACCCTTACGGTGCGTTTAGTCGGGAGGAGACACCCAAAAATCTACCCATGTTAAGGGTTGGTGCAACCCAGGCCGGGTGCGATCCCTGGGTGATTTTGACTGCTTAGATGCCCCTTGGTTGTGGTTTCTTGGCCAATGGTTAAAAATGTTGGCCCCACAGGTTACAAGCACATTTCTAACAAACAAACAAAAAAATAATAAATGTTAGCTAAATATATATACAAATAAAAATAAAAACATCTCTATATATTTGAAAGTGAAGGATTTGATTTGTCTTGTCTTCAAGAAGTTACCAAATTGTCGATCAATTATTTAAAGAAGGCATTCTCCTCCAAATTGGCATAATGGAATACACATACTTCCAAGAGGGTGGAACATACATACTTCCATAAGGGTACTACTAAGAACTACATGTCGAGAGTTGATTTTCTATGACATTTGTCTAAACTTTTAGAATTACATAAATGATTGTAAAAAGAGGATTATGGACTATGAACTTCATTATTAGTAACTTCGATATATTGGCTCAAATTATGTTATTGTAAGGGTATAAAGACTTAAATATTTGGTGTGGATATAACTCATACAATCAGGAAGGTCAATATGTTTTACAAAGTTTCAAATAGTCAAAAATTAAAACATGGATCTACGCAAATTAAAAAATAGATCTACGTTGGTTTATTTTTTAGTACATATGTATGTATGTAGTAATTTAGGTTTTATTTAATATATTTTCACATAACGTTAATCTCCCCCATACTGAGTTATAGAGAACCTCGCTACTCTCGATGCAATTATGTGTGTGTGTATGTGTGTGTGTGTGTGTGTGTGTGTGTGTGTGTGTGTAATTGCATCGAGAGTAGCGAGGTGCTCTATAAATCAGTATGGGGGAGATTAACGTTATGTGAAAATATATTAAATAAAACCTAAATTACTACATACATACATATGTACTAAAAAATAAGCCAACGTAGATCTATATATATATATTAACCTTGTACATTTAATTACCGCAAACAAATTCTTTATAAAAAATATAAAAGATAAAATGGCGCACACACATTACACATAGATTTTACCCTGGAAACTCAAACTAGGAAAACCAACAACTTGTTTAGAGTCACACCTATGATCCTCTATTCGTCATAACTCTTCATTATTTACAATATAATATATATATGATCCAACGGAATCCAAACCCCTAATCCATTGACCCATATTAGTCAACAACCATAATTCCTTAACCTGAATAAGAAAACCATGTGCCAAAAAACCATGAAAAAATGGATGCAAAAAACACCCAAAAAAAAGGGGACAATACCCCCAAACCCCCATGAAAGGAGGCTCTCGCCCCCCTATGAACCCTCAAGACAAGGGGGACTCACCCCTTTATGACCCCCCACGCGCCTGATGCAATGCAAACACTAGATCAATTCATGCAAAGAATATAACATATACCCAACAGTCTCCCACTTGGTTTTTTCTTTGCATATAGGGGGTTACAAGGTTACATAGTCAACAATATAGGGCATCAATACCCATAGATACTCTACACCAAGAGAAATTCTCAGTGCTCACAGATTTGATTAATGAATCTACAACATTCTTGAAAGTGTCCACCTTCAACAGCAACACTTTATTTTCTTCGACCATGTTTCTCACAAAGTGATATTGAACATCAATATGCTTTGTCTTTGAATGATAAGTCGGGTTTTTTGCTAGAAATATTGCACCTAACTATCACAATCTATCATTACAACTTGTTGTACCAACCCAATACCTGAACACAATCTCTGTAACCATTTTGCTTCCTTGTTTTCATGAGTAGTTGCCCAAATTCTATAGTTGAGAGTGTCATTGTAGACTGTCTTTTGCTCATCCAACTAATTGATCCTCCAAACAAGTTAAACACGTACCCATGTGTAGATATTTTTTGATCCATATCTCCATCCCAATCTGCATCAACGAAGCCATGTATGTCCAATGCTTTCTCCAATCATGATTTTCCTTGGTAGGACAATCCATAACTAGTAGTGCCACACAAATACCTAAAAATATTCTTTATTGTTGTCCAATACTCCTTCTTTGGTTTTGACATATACTTGCTCAAAATTCTTTGGTTTTGACATATACTCCTTCTTTGGTTTTTGACATATACAGACCATTGCATACATCAAACTGCCAATCACACTAACATAAGGAACACAGTACATGTCCTCTTCCTCTTCCTGTGTCTTGGGACACTGATCCGCAAATAACTTTACACCTATAAGAATAGGAACTCTAACTGGTTTACATTCCTACATATTAAACCTTAGTAATATTGTCTTAATATATTTCCTCTTGTTTAACCAGAGCTTTATGTATGCTCGGTCTCTCTTATATTCCATGCCCAAAATAAAATTTGCATCACCAAGATCCTTCATGTCGAACTTAGAGGACAACTAAGTTTTCACATCGTGGATAATCTCCTTGTCGTTTTCTATCAACAACATATCATTCGCATACAAGAGCAAGTAAATAAGATGATCATCGATTAATTTGAAATACACACAGTGATCGGTTTTGCTCCTTGTGAATCCAAGTCCCAACATATAAGTATCAAATTTTTTATACCACATCCTTGATGATTGTTTTATCCCATACATTTTTTTCATCCTACATACTAGCTCTTTATTTCCCTTCATGGCAAAGCCTTCTGGTTATTTCATGTAGATTTCCCTTCACGACAAAGCCTTCTTGTTGTTTCATGTAGATTTCTTCTTCTAGTTCCCCATGTAAGAATGTTTTCTTCGCATCTATTTGTTCTACTGAAAAATCAAACAAAGAAGCAACAAATAAAATAAATCTAATTGAAGTTAACTTGGCAACATAAGAAAAAATTTCACCAACGTCAATTCCCTCTACCTGGGAATAACCTTTTTGCTACTAACAGAGCTTTGTATTTCTCCATTTTTCCTTCTGCATTGGGCTTATTCTTAAACACCCATTTGTTGCCAATGGGATTTCTTCCAGTCGACAAATCCACTAGATCCCAAGCCTCATTCTTATCCAAGAATGTCATATATTCAACCATGGACTTTTTCCAAAATTTATCATCCTCTGAATCCACTACCTCCCTAATAGTTATAGGATCACCATCAGTAAATGGACAAAGAAAAATTTTAACATAAATCGAGTGTAGTATACCTTTATGGTTTCCTTCTTTCTCGAACCGATCTTATCGATACTAGAGTATGAGGATCTTCTTCTTCTTATTCATATTCTTTTGTAGAGTCTAATTCATCATCCTTCAATTCAAACTCTATTTTATCTGGTTCTTCCTTTCTCGTTGAGACTTCTTGTTTACAACATCTTTGATTTCGCTAAATACCACATCTCGGCTATACACTACCTTCTTAGTTTATGGGTTCCAAAGATTATACCCTTTCGGACCATCTGTATACCCAATAAAAATGCACTTTTCAGCATTTTTATCTATCTTACTCATGTTTTTCTGTGGAACGTGAGCATAGGCATCACAACCAAATACCATGAGATGTGTCAAAGATGGTCTTTTACCAGTCCATACCTTTTTTGGAGTCTTGTCATCCAACGTTGATGAGAGTGATCGATTGACCAGGTAACATGCAGTACCCACTGCCTCTGCCTGAATTAATATCCTAACCCGACATGACTGAGCATGCACCTTGCTTTTTCCATCGGCGTCATGTTCATCCTTTCTACAACTCCATTTTGTTGAGGTGTATATAGAGTATTATTTTTCCTTGTTATATCTCACTTCTTACAAAGTTCTTCGAATTCATTTCCAAAAAATTCTCCACCATTATCCATCGTCAACACCTTAATTCTCTTCTTT
Organism: Picea engelmannii; assembly: GCA_009831015.1. Lineage (NCBI taxonomy): Eukaryota > Viridiplantae > Streptophyta > Pinopsida > Pinales > Pinaceae > Picea > Picea engelmannii. The sequence continues at coordinate 204,025 of ML807629.1, forward strand.
GTTTGATTCTCCACAAGAACCTTAAACTCTTTAAACCTGTCAAATACTTCACATTTCCTCCCGAAGAAATATATCTATGTATTCCTAGAGAAGTCATCTATAAATGAAACATAGTACACATATTTTCCCAATGATGGAACTGAGACAACTCCAAACACATCATTGTGAATCAATTGTAAAAAAAAAAATTATCTCATTGCACCAAAGGAGAATCTTCCCCGATTCTACTTCCCATATACACAATGTTCACATAAATCAAAATCTAGAGAGAAGTTAAACATACCTTCAGCCATACATTTACCATGTAGTAGTCGAAGACCCTTCTCTTTGATATGCCCCAATCTCTGATGCCACAACATAGTATTTTCTCCAAAGATTGTAGGATTTTTTTCTTCTTCAGCTCCAATCTCAGGAACAATGGAAATATTGCACCCGTCACTAGTAGTGATTCCCTGCAACTTATACAGAGTTCCAATCCAAACTCCCTTCAGCGACACTATTGTCCCTCAAACAATCCTGCAAGTTTCTTTCTCAAACACTATTTTTACTCCTACATCGTCCATTTTGCTTACAGAAATCAAATTTCTGCCCAATCCTAGGATGTGTAGAACACCATGGAGTGTTGTAATCATTCTATCCATGAACTCCAACTTGAATTTTCATCATCCTATGATTTTGGTTGTTGAGTCAACACCTAAGAAAACATCACCTCTATCATACATTTCATATTCATAAAACCACTCCCTATGGCGAGTCATATGAAAGGATGTGTTTGAATCAACCAGCCATGCCTCATGATATGCATGTGTGCTTGAAGAAGCCAAGTACACGACCCCTCCTTTTTTTGTGGGAGTTTTTGCTTCTGTAGAAGCAGCATCTCCAAATCCCTTCCCTCTCTCACAACATTTGGATCTACATTGCTTCTTGTAATGTCTTTCTTTTCCACATCTTCGGCATACCTTTACAAACTTTCTAAGAGATTTAAATCTACTCTTAGATTTAGATCTCCCACTTGAATTCTTAAATCTATTTATTTCCCGAGAGCATCCTCTTGCAAATAATGTGTTTGTGCTCTGTCCTTCCATGTTCTTTCGCCTCGTCTCCTTTGACAATAAGGATGAGACCACATCATCGAAACTTGGAGTAGTTGTATTACTACCTATAGCCACAACCAAACTATCCCACGAGTCTGATAAAAATCACAATAAATCGATACATTTGTCTTCATCAAAAATCTTAATATCAACAAATAATAACTAAATTACAATTGTATTGAAGGCATTCAAATGCTCCATTATCGAGTCTTCATTTTTCATCTTCGAGTTAGACAGCTTCTTCCATGGAAACAGTTTGTTTACCAGGGACTTAAGCTGATACAAAGTCCCCAACTTATTCCATAAAGAATTGGGCGTAGCTTCCCCTAACACATTGAATAATACAGAATCTGAGAGAAACAACTGAATTATGCTCTTCTCCCTCCAATCCAATTTTTCCCAATCTTTTGTTGATGTTCCTGTAGGTGCAGTACCTGGATCCATAACGATCCATTGATCTTTGTCCACCAACAAATCTTTCATCTTGAGCTTCCACAGCTCAAAACTTTGCCCATTAAATTTTTTGATTTTTGTATTTAAACTGCTCACCATTTCTTTTCACCTAAAGAATCAATACCGTAGATCTCCCACTATAACAAGGCTTATCACAGAGTCGAGCCAAACCCCTAACTACAAAACATCCCCCTAAAACCAATAATTGCTCCGATACCAAACGTAGATTTTAACCTTGTACAATTAATTATGTCAAACAGATTCTTAATAAAAACAAAAAAGATACAATGGCACACACACACATTACATAGAAATTTTATCTTGGAAACCCAAATCAGAAAAACTAGCAACATGTTTAAAGTTGCACCTCTAATATTCTACTCATCATGTATCTTCATTGTTTACAAGACAATTTATTTAGGATCCCACGACATCCAAATCCCTAATCTGTTGACTTAGATTAATCAACAACCCTAATTCATTAAACAAAATTAAAAAAGCATCAGTGAAAACCGTGTGCCGAAAAATCACAAAAAAACAAACACAATGCCAAAAAACAAATTTGAGGGCACCAACCCCCTACAAACCCCCTAGATAGGGGGACTCCGCCCCCTTATGACCCCCTGAAAAGAGGGGGGATAGTGTGCCCCCTCTCCCCCACACTCTCAACACAATGCAAACATTACATCTAATTGTGCAAGGAATATAACACACACATATAAACAATGAAATGCCTCGAACATATTTTGATGGAGTCTTTCAAAGAAATTCTCCTAGAAGTGGAGTAAGAGAAATCCTTCATCTACTTAATAGCCACATTGTCTCTTTTTCTATTGATATTAGAAACAAAACAAACTACTAAGAATTATAGACACTCAAATTTTTTTATGTTTAATTCTAAAACAAGAAAATTCCACATACAAATTTTTGGTGAATTCTTGGTTATACAATATATGAAAAGACATTTTTCTTTCCAAAACTTTACATTGCAACATTTATTACAAGATATTATGAACAACAAATCAACCACTTATCAAAAGCTAAAGATGCTTTAGGAAGAGAAATCTAGAAAAGGTGACTTGTCTTGGGAAGAGGAATCTAAAAACAAGCTAACACCTTAAAATATATACATGATCCTTGATTTTAATTTGATGTGACAATGATTTTTGTGTTTTCTATTTTCTAGTGTTTTCTATTTAGAACTTTCTATAGTTTTGATATAACCATATCCTTCCAAATTCAAAGAATGTTTTCATTGTTTTGTTTAAAACTTTCAAATTGAAAGGATACTTTCATTGGCTTCCAAATTCAAAGGATGTTTTTATTGTTTTGTTTAAAACTTTCAAATCGAAAGGATACTTTCATTGATTTGTTTAAAACTAGTGTATCTTAAAAAATAATTTTTTTTTTAGAAAATCACAACTTTGTATTATTAAAAGGCTAACTATTTAATCTCATATTTGCAAGCTTTTATAATACTTCAAATCACAAGCATTTACATTTGTAATTTTGATATATTTATATATATATATATAAAAGACTTGACTTCTTTTAAAAAAATCACAACTTTGTATTATTAAAAAGCTAACTATCTAATCTTATATTTGCAAGTTTTTATTATACTCCAAATCACAAGCATTTACATTATATATATATATATATATATATATATATATATATATATATATATATATATATATATATATATATATATATATATATATATATATTAAAAATATCTTTTAAATGTTATAAAATTTTATAACAATTCATAATATTATATAATCTCAATTTTAATTCTTAATATTATATAACATCTCAACTTTACTTTATAGATATTAATAATAATAACCAATTTATAACAATTAAATCAACTCTATTAATATTAACAATAATAACTACTTTATCATAAAATTTTATAATAATTAAAAATACTATATATAACATCTCAACTCTATTAATACTAACCATAATAACTATTTTATCATAGTTATCAAGTCAAACAATAATAATCAATTAATCAAAACATATTCAATCTTATTCACTTGTATAATTAAAGATAACTTTTATAGCTATAAACTTTTGTAACAATTCAAAATACTATACATAAAATGAAAATGTGTTCTCAATCTAAAATTGTGGAATATGAAAATGCATTCTCAATCTAAAATTGCATAAAATTGCATAAGAGAATTTCCTTAAAGAGGGCGTACAGTGATAAGATCCCATACCTTTGGTGTTAAAAATGTTATAGTCTAAATGTGTTACGTTTTTGCCCTTTTTTGAGCATATTTTTCAGGGATATTTGCCCAAAATTCGACAAGATATTGTTGGATCTGCATATTTGAGTGGTTAAATATGTATAACTCGAGTACTCTAGGGGTTTTTCAACGCGTTGAAGCCATTTTTACATTCATAAATGCAATTTAAGCAACAAAAAATTGTGATTTCGTGCAAATTTATGTTGTTGGATTCTGACGAGGACAAAAACGTAGAACAGTTAGACAACACCTTAAAAAAGTACTTTATCATAAATTAAGATACATTGCATTTAACCTACTCCATAATTGAATACTTTTCACTAAAATCTTGTTGATCAATGTCTTGTTCATGAATTTCCCACCAAATTCAACCTCACCATATGAGAACAAAATTTATTGTTATTATAAAAAAAGAGAATTGTGAAATTTGAAAAACAGGAGCACATGCATGAACATCCACAATATAGATGTTGACAAACAGTCATTTATCCACTTTGCCTTTTGCATTGAGCTTCTTCTTAAACACCCATTTGTTCCCAATGGGCTTTCTTCCAGTTGACAACTCCACTAGATTCCAAGACTGTCAATGGCCTTTTTCCAAAATATGTCATCCTTTGAATCCATTGTCGCCCTAACAATTATAGGATCATCATCAATAATAGACAAAGCAAAATTTGAACAAAAATCAGGTGGAGTATACCTTTCTGGTTGCCTTCTTTCCCAAACCAATCTTCCCAATACTGGAATATGAGGACATTTTTCTTCTTATTCTTATTCTTTTGTAGAGTTTGATTCATCATCCTTCAATTCAAACTTTATTTTCTTTGGTTCTTCCTTCCTTGGTAAAACTTCTTGTTTGACAACATCTTTGATTTCGCTAAATACCACATCTCGGCTATACACTACCTTCTTAAATTTTGGGTAACAAAACTTATACCCTTTCAGACCATCTTTATACTCAATAAAGATACATTTTTTAGTTTGTTTATCTAGCTTACTCATGTTTTCCTTTGGAACGTGAACATAGGCATCACAGCCAAATACCCTGAGATGTGTCAAAGAGGGTTTTTTAACAATCAATACCTCGTGTGGAGTCTTGTCATCCAACACTAAGGAGGGTGATCGATTGACCAAGTAACATGCAGTACCCACTCCATCTACCCAGAATTCATGTCCTAACCCAACACCAATGAGCATGCACCTTACTTTTTCCTTCAACGTCTAGCTCATCCTTTCTACAACTCCATTCTGCTAAGGTGTGTATAGAGTAGTCTTATGCCTTGTTATACCGCACTTATTACATTGTTCTTTGAATTCATTTCCACAAAATTCTCCACCATTATCCGTCCTCAACCCTTTAATTCTCTTCTTTGTTTGATTCTCCACAAGAACTTTGAACTATTTAAACTTGTCAAACTTCAAATTTCTTCTTGAGAAAATATGTCCATGTATTCGTCAAGAAAAGATCTATAAATGAGACATAGTACACGGATTTTCCCAATGATGAAATCGACACAAGTCCAAACACATTATTGTGCACCAACCGTAAAATTCTCTTTGCCCTTGTTGCACCAAAGGGGAATCTTACCCAATTATGCTTCCCATATAAGCAATGTTCACATAAATCAAAATCTAGAAAGCAGTTAGACATACCTTTGCCATGTAGTAGTTGAATACCCTTCACTTCGATATGCTCCAAACTTTGATGTCACAACATAGTCTTTTCTCCAAAGACTATAGGAATTTTTTCTTCTTCAACTCCAATCTCAGGAACAATGGAACGATTGTGCCCATCACTAGTTGTGTTTTCCTACGGATTATACAGAGTTCCAATCCAAACTCCCTTCAGGGAAACCATTGTTCCTCAAACCATCCTCCAAGTTTCTTTCTCAAACACTATTTTTACCCCTGCATCGTCCATTTTGTTTACAGAAATGAAATTTCTGACCAATCCTAGGATGTGAAAAACATCAAGGAGTGTTCTAATTCTTCCATCCATGAACTTCAACTAGAATTTTCCTTGTCCTATGATTTTGGTTGTCGAGTCATCACCTAAAAAACATCACCTCCATCATACATTTCATATTCACAAAATCACTACCTATGGAGATTCATATGAAATGATGCATCATAATCAACTATTCATGCCTCATGATCTGCATGTGTGCTTGAAGAATCCAAGTACACATCCCCTCCTTTTTATGTGGAAGTTTTTACTTCTGTAGAAGAAACATCTCCAAATCCCTTCCCTCTCTCAACACTTTTGGATCTGCATTGCTTCTTGTAATGTCTTTCTTTTACACATCTCCAACATACCTTTACAAATTTTCCAAGAGATTTAGATCTCCCACTTAAAGTCTTAAATGTGTTTCTTTCTCATGAGCATCCTCTTGCAAATAATGCTTCTATGCTATGTCCTTCTATATTCTTCCACCTCATCTCCTCTAACAATAAGAATGAGACCACATCATCGAAACTTAAAGTAGTTGCATTACTACCTATGGCCACAACCAAACTATCCCACGAGTCTGATAAAAAACACAACAAACTGATACATTTGTCTTCATCAAAAATCTTAATATCAACAAATAATAATTGGCATGCCATTGTATTGAAGGCATTAAAATACTCTATCATTGAGCCCCCATCTTTCATCTTCAGGTTATACAGCTTCTTCCACAAAAGCAGTTTGTTTGCCAAGGACTTAAACTGATACAAAGTCCCCAACTTATTCCATAAAGCCTTGATAGTAGCTTCCCCTGACACATTCAATAATACTAAATCTAAGAAACACAATTGGATTATGCTCTTTACCTTCCAATCCAACTTTGTCCAATCTTCTACTGATGTTCCTATACATGCACTACCTAGATCCACAATAGTCCACTAATCTTTGTCCACCAACAAATCTTCCATCTTCAGCTTCCACGACTCAAAACTTTGCCCATTAAATTTTTGAATCTCTATTTTTGAATTGTTCGCCATTTCTTTTCACCTAAAAAATCAATATCGTAAGTCTTCCATTGTAACAAAGTTTATCACAAACCCGAGCCAAACCCCTAACCTCAAAAGCAAACCCCTGAAGCCAATAATTACTCTAATACCAAATGTAAATTTTAACTTTGTACAATTAATTGTTGCAAACAGATTTATTAATAAAAACAAAAAAGATATAATGACACACACACTACATAGATTTTACCAGGGAAACTCAAATCATAAAGCCAATAATTACTCTAATACCAAATGTAAATTTTAACTTTGTACAATTAATTACTGCAAACAGATTTATTAATAAAAACAAAAAAGATATAATGACACACACACTACACATAGATTTTACCCTAGAAACTCAAATCGTAAAAATTAGTAACATGTTTAAAATTGCACCTCTAATCTTCTATTCATCATGTCTCTTCATTGTTTACAATACAATATATATATGATCTCACGACATCCAAACACCTAATCCATTGACCCAAAGTAATCAACAACCCTAATTCCTTAATCAAAATTTAAAAACCATTGGTGAAAACCGTGTATTGGAAAACCACCAAAAAACATACACAAAAAATGCCAAAAAAAAATCGTGAGCACCACCCCCGTACAACCCCCTTG
>ML807629.1:211500-247102 GCA_009831015.1 Picea engelmannii
CGTGCAAAAAATATAACACATACCCAATATATATATATATATATAAACAAAGAAATGGCTCGAACATATTTTGATGGATTCTCCCAAAAAAAATCTCTTAGAAGTGGGATAAGAGAAATCCTCCATCTATGTAATAGCCACATTGTCTTTTTTCCCATTAATATTAGAAATAAAACAAACTACTATGAATTATCAACACTCAAATTTATTTTATATTTAACTCTAAATAAAATAATATTCACATACAATTTTTTTTTTTTGTGATTTCCTAATCATATAATAACTGAAAGGACATTTCTCTTTACAAACTTCACAATACAACATTTATTACAAAATATTATGAAAGGCAAATCAACCATTTATGTTTTAGGAAAAACATCTGAAAAAAGTGAACTTGTCTTGTCTTGGAAAGAAGAATCTAAAAACTCACAAAAAGCAATAAAACTCACACCTTAAAATATATACATGATCCTTGGTTTTAATATAATTTTTACCATGTTTTCTATTAAGGAATTTTTATAAGTTTGATATTACCATATCCTTCCAAATTGAAAGAATGCTTTCATTGTTTTGTTTAAAGCTTCCAGATGGAAAGGATATTTTCATTGTTTTGTTTAAAGTTAGTTCTTATGTTAAAAATACTTCTTTTTTAAATCTTTGATTACAATCACAGCATGTCAAGAGGCTAACTATCTAGTTTCATATTTGAGAGCTTTTAATACTCTCTAAATCATAAACTTTTACATTTGTAATTTTAATCTATATAATAAAATTAATTTAATTGATTTATATATATATATATATATATATATATATATATATATATATATATATATATATCAATTCATAATATAATATTATATATGACATTTCAACCTTTTTTAATAATAACCAATTTATAACTTATAATGATAAAATCAACTCTATGGATATCAACAATAATAACCATTTTGTCATAAAAATTTATAACAATCCAAAATATAATATATAACATTTCAACTCTATTAATACTAACAATAATAACCAATTTATCACCGTTATCAAGTCAAACAATAATAATTAATTAATCATAATAAATAGATAAATATCTTATTCAATAGTATATACTTATATGATCTCAACTCTATTAATACTAATAATAATAACCAATTTGTCACAGTTATCAAGTCAAACAATAATAACTAATTAAACACAATAAATAAATGTTCTATTTATTCAATCGTATACACTTATATGATTGAAAATAACCTTTTTAGCTATAAATTTCTATAACAATTCAAAATACCATACATTAAATGAAAAAGCGTACTCAATGTAAAATTACGGAATATGAAAATGTGTTCTCAATCTAAAATTATGGTAGAGAATTCCCGCTAAAGAGGGCATACAGCTATAAAATCTCATACCTTTGTTGTTAAGAAAGCACTTTATCGTAAATTAAGATACATTGCATTTAACCTAATCTATAACTGAATATTTTTCGCTAAATTCTCGTTGATCAATGCATTGTTCATGAATTTCCCACCAAATACAACCTCACCATATGAGAACGAAATTTGTTGCTACTATAAGAAAACAAGATTGCAAAATTTCAAAAACAGGGGCACATGCATGAACATCCACAATATAGATGTTGAAAAACAGTCATTTGACTGCATAAAGTCCACAAAATCTTGCCATCATTGTTGATGAACTAAAAAGCTAGTGAATTTCTCTCCTGTTGTAGGTTTTCTAACATAATGTAAATTGAAATTGTAACTCTTCGGTTGCAGGTTTTCTAACATAATGTAGATTGAAATTGTAACTCTCCAGTTGCAGGTTTTCTAAAAGAATGTAGATTGAAATTGTAGGAAGAAAACATTAGGTCATTTGTGAAACCGTCATATAATGTGCATATATTTTCTTAAAAACATTGAACCATGCAATGTGCATATATTTTCTTAAAAACAGTGAACCACAAGTATGTTCAATAGACTGGTCCAAAGACAACTATTTTAAATTTTTTTCAATAGCATTTTATAATTTAGTAAGAATAGAAAACGCACCCTTCGGAAATTGATTCATATGAAAATCTTGAATCTGTTGAAGTCACATTATTATTTCTAGGAAAAGAATAGCATTCCTGAGCAAGAATAGAAAACACACTCTTCAGAAAATTAATTCATAATGAAAGCCTTGACTCTGTGCAAGTCCCATTAACAGTTTCCTCTAGCCATAAAGGCCCTGCACCTGATTGAATTCCCAAATAAAGCAGTGCATCAACTTCAGCGCTCAGTTCTCGAAAGACATGCGTGAAGGATATCCTCTCAAAGAGAACCATTTTTAATAACAATGATTCACCAACAAAACATTCACTAAATTGCATTCAAACACCCAAAGGATTTCTCTTATCCCAGCACAAAGAATCCATTTTTGATAATCCTCCATCTATGTAATAGCCTTTCGAGTAAATCCATTGTTCCTCAAACCATCCTACAAGTTTCTTTCTCAAACACTATTTTTACCCGTGCATCGTCCATTTTGTTTACAGAAATAAAATTTCTGACCAGACCTAGGATGTGCAAAACATCGAGTGTTCTAATTCTTCCATCCATAAACTTCAACTAGACTTTTCCTTGTCCTATGATTTTGGTTGTCAAGTCATCACCTATAAAACATCACCTCCATCATACATTTCATATTCACAAAATCACTACCTATGGAGATTCATATGAAATGATGCATCTTAATCAATTAGTCATGCCTCATGATCTGCATGTGTGCTCGAAGAAGCCAAGTACACATCCCCTCCTTTTTATGTGGAAGTTTTTACTTCTGTAGAAGAAACATCTCCAAATCCCTTCCCTCTCTCAACACTTTTGGATCTGCATTGTTTCTTGTAATGTCTTTCTTTTCCACATCTCCAACATACCTTTACAAATTTTCCAAGAGATTTAGATCTCCCACTTAAAGTCTTAAATATGTTTATTTCTCAGGAGAGTCCTCTTGCAAATAATGCTTCTATGCTATGTTCTTCTATATTCTTCCACCTCATCTCCTCTAACAATAAGAATGAGACCACATCATCGAAACTTAAAGTAGTTGTATTACTACCTATGGCCACAACCAAACTATTCCACGAGTCTGATAAAAAACACAATAAACTGATACATTTGTCTTCATCAAAAATCTTAATATCAACAAATAATAATTGACATACCATTGTATTGAAGGCGTTAAAATACTCTATCATTGAACCCCCATCTTTCATCTTCAGGTTATACAGCTTCTTCCACAAAAGCAGTTTGTTTACCAAGGACTTAAACTGATACAAAGTCCCCAACTTATTCCATAAATCCTTGATAGTAGCTTCCCCTGACATATTCAATAATACTGAATCTAAGAAACAAAATTGGATTATGCTCTTTACCTTCCAATCCAACTTTGTCCAATCTTCTACTAACATTCCTATACATGCACTACCTAGATCCACAACAGTCCACTAATCTTTGTCCACCAACAAATCTTCTATCTTCAGCTTCCACGACTCAAAACTTTGCCCATTAAATTTATGAATCTCTATTTTTGAATTGTTCGCCATTTCTTTTCACCTAAAAAATCAATATCGTAAGTCTTCCATTGTAACAAAGTTTATCACAAACCCGAGCCAAACCCCTAACCTCAAAAGCAAACCCCTAAAGCCAATAATTACTCTAATACCAAATGTAAATTTTAACTTTGTACAATTAATTGTTGCAAATAGATTTATTAATAAAAACAAAAAAGATATAATGACACACACACTACACAGATTTTACCAAGGAAACTCAAATCATAAAGCCAATAATTACTCTAATACCAAATGTAAATTTTAACTTTGTACAATTAATTACTGCAAACAGATTTATTAATAAAAACAAAAAAGATATAATGACACACACACTACACATAGATTTTACCCTGGAAATTCAAATCGTAAAAATCAGTAACATGTTTAAAACTGCACCTCTAATCTTCTATTCATCATGTCTCTTCATTGTTTACAATACAATGTATATATGATCTCACTACATCCAAACCCCTAATCCATTGACCCAAAGTAATCAACAACCCTAATTCCTTAATCAAAATTAAAAAACCATTGGTGAAAACCGTGTATTGGAAAACCACCAAAAAACAAACACAAAAAATGCCAAAAAAAAATCGTGAGCACCACCCCCGTACAACCCCCTTGAACAAGGAAACTTTGCCCCATTGTGACCCCCTAAGGAAAGAGGGGCTAGCACCCACACCTCTAACCCCCCACATACCTAACACAACTCAAACACTAGATCTAGTCGTGCAAAGAATATAACACATACCCAACATATATATATATAAAAACAAAGAAATGCCTCGAACATATTTTGATGGATTCTCCCAAAAAAAAAATTCTTATAGAAGTGGGATAAGAGAAATCCTCCATCTATGTAATAGCCTTTCGAGTAAATGGCCAGCACAAAGCATCCAAAAAACAGCAAACTATTCCAGAGCAGTTGGCTCCGACTCAAGACAGTCAACCTATTAACCCTAAAGGCAAGGACAAAAGTTTCATGGTAGAGATGGCGTCAAAAAATGCTACTGAATTTAAAACAATAAAATATCAAATTCAGGCGCTGGTAAACTTGGTAACCGCCTTGGTGCCCTCTGAGACAGCATGTTTGGGAAGCTCCCCTGAAAGAACGAGCTTTACGGTTGTTTGAATCTCCCGGGAGGTAATGGTGGGCTTCTAGTTGTATCGGGCGAGTCTCGATGCCTCGTTCACCAGTTTCTCAAAGATGTCATTGATAAAGCTGTTCATGATTACCATGGCATTGTTGGAAACACCGATATCCGGGTGAACCTGCTTGAGAACCTTAAAAATACAGATCTTGTACGTCTCAACGCTTTTCTTGTGCTTCTTACCTTCCTTGGGAAGCTTCTTCTCGGCCTTGGGAGCGGGCTTCTTCTCTGCAGCAGGGGATTTCTCTGCGACGGGCTTCTTCTCAGCGAGTTTCTTCTCTACCTTGGGAGCCATGGATGCTACGAACAGAAAAAATAAATCAAGTTGACACGAGGACTGTTTAAACGATGGAACAAATAAGAGATCACGTATCTCTGCGGATTATTGAAAAAAAATGAATTCACGGAGTTGAGATCATAGGATTCGGAACCTTGTTGTGATTTATATGGCACGGATCGATGGCCTCTGTTTAATCTGGACCGTAGATTAAAATTGTTTTTGATATGAACGTCTAGAGACTTTTATTAATTGGAAGAGTGTTTCGTGTATCGATATGCACCAACAAAGCATTAATGTTAGGTGTTGTTTAGTTGTTCTATGAAATGGTTTTTTTCACTTGAATCTGGCAACATAAATCTGTTCTAAATCACTAATTTTTGTTGTTTAAAATCTATTTATGAATGCAGAAATGGTTTTAGCACGTTGAAAAACCCCTACGGTACTCAAATTATACAAAAATAATTATTCAAATCTATGGATCTAGCAATTTCTTGTCGGATTTCGAGTAAATGTCCCTGAAAAAAAATCGTCGGAAAACAGTCGTTTCGTAGAATGTTTAGACTACAGCTTAATGTTATATGTGTTAGAATATATATTTGACCTTTTCGCTTTTCAGCTATCGTCAATTGTACTATGTCTGGCTTGATGTTCTTCCATTTCTTCGAGCGAACCCATCTCCGAACTTTGTTAGTACTCATGTTTATGTTTCCTCCCATCCACCGCGGTGACGTCCTTCATCTTGTTGGATGCAAGGAGTATTCGACGTCATTTAATGCACCACCATCCCCTGCCTCTACATTTTCCCCCCGCATATCACATTCAAAATCTCATGCCCATGTGTTGTGAACTCCTTTGTTTCCTCCTCCATTGTTGCAAGTCTAGTCCTATGTTCTTTTTTCGTAGATCATTGCAAGGAGACAGAGGACGTTAGGGTTTGAACATATACTCTCCAATTGAGCTACCCCTCTATATGTGTAAGATGCAGGTTCGAAAATATAACCCTACAACCATACATATCACATAGAAATGCACACACAGCACCAAAATGCACATAGCACCAAAACTTGAAACTACATTGTATATGATTGCAACCAAAACACTCAGCTTCTACTAGTTCATATGTGTCATTGTATTTTGGATAAAATTGTTGTTTATATGCACTGAAGGGCTTTAGTTGGAATAAATATTAGATTGAGCGGAAGTAGATATATATTTCTCATCATCTAATTTGCAGATATATATTGCCCATCACCTAATTTGCAAGAGAAGAGGAGTTGCATCTCTTGTGGCATATATCATCTCCACGATATCGTACTTAGTATTTAGAACAAGGCCTTGTAGGTATGTATTGATCTTCGAGTGGTGAGCAGAGTTGAAAACCCAAGCATAGACAAGCTTGCTTCTCAATGCAAGGAAGGTGTGTCATTATCACTCTCATTGTCACAACATCCCCTCTCAAGATCTTGGCAACAAGGAGCCCACATTTGGTTTCTCCATATTGCAAATCAAATCAAATTTTGAGGAGATTGTGAATGTACCAACATTTGTCAATCCATCGAGTGCCATCAACCCGTCGAGAGACATGTTAAAACTTATCGTTGTAGCTGTGTGAATAAGCCACTCCTTATGGCTTTCGACTCCAACCAAAATGATCCACTACTGGTAGTGGTAACTAAAGTTGGCGAGAAGGTTTTGCGGAATTCAAGTTCACTATCCTTAATCATGTAATCTAATTCTTTCAGCACTTCTTCATCATATTTGTGGCTCATAAAGTCCTTTATCAACATCTTAATCCTTTCATCGTATATCTCTTTAAATCCTTCACCCATAGCCAATACTTCAACCATGTCTAATATGTTGTCTAGCCTAGAACTTAGGCCTCTCATTGCTCTAGCAGCAAACCATTATGTTACCATGTACTCAATTGTGTAATAAACCTTGACATTAATATTTACCTTTTCGCGAGCTTTAGTGTATTCCATGAACTGGTCACATCCATACTTTAATAGATTTTTGTATAGATTCCATGTATTCCTTAGAATAAAAAGGCCCTCTAAAAGTTTGTCATTGTGGTTGTATGAATAAGCCACTCCTTATGGCTTTGGAATCCAACCAAAATGATCTATTGTCGGTAGTGGTAACTAAAGCTGGCGAGAAATCCTTCCTATTCATATCGTTTCCATTTTGGATGATATGACTATAGAGCTGCCCCTCTACACCACTATGTTAAATAAATCTGCAATAGGAAAACTCAAACTCATTCCAATTCATAGCAAGTACAGGACAAAACTATAAAGCCCTTATAGAAATGGGTTGAAATCTTGCAGCTATACAAGAATGTATTATTCATAATACTAGAGCTATTACAAGAGCTTAATCCCTTTGTCTTTTGGAAAAAACGCCAACTACTCCCTATTGGTGCATACAACAGATATGAAGGACGACGTCGAGGTGAATGGGAGGAAACAAAAACACGAGGACTAATGGAGTTCAGAGGTGGGCCCGCCCGAAGAAATGGAGGAACATTAAATGGTTGGAGACCGGTGGCCAGAGATGGGAGAGTTGACAATGATCGGAAAGGCAAAACGTCGAACTTTTAGCCTACTCCATATATATGTGTGTGTGTGTGTGTGTGTGTGTGTGTGTGTGTGTGTTGAAATATGATCGTATATATTTAAGCATATACAACATTAAATACTTTGTTTAGAGCAAGACATGAGGTTTCATGCCTCTTGTTGGTCATGGGTTTTACTCTCTTGATTTTCCTGTAATTCTCTTTATTTCTTCCATCTAAAAAAATATTGTTTACCACTATTGTTATATACATAACTTTGACCCCAAATAAATTAATGAATTCCATAATCCCAATAAAAAAATATGAAATGAAGTAATGGCACCGAGTCCTTACTCTAGCAATTTGTTTATGTTTTCTCTAATCTCTAAAATTAAACATTCAAGCTTGAAGACAAATCACCATAAGCCACATTAAACCTAAAAAAATCCACATAGTAAAATCACACATTCAAGCTTGAAGATATACCTCACGTTAGCTAGTATTCTCTATTTACATCAAACTTTCTTTACAAATTCAATCTATCACCTCTTCTAAGAAAGAAATGTAGTTGTAACATCCTCGCTATAATCCTCAGTTTAATTAATGCATAATGTAGATATGAATGTGGCTATGGCCAAACGATGCAATATGTGAATTATATTTCTAAATTTTAATAAATAAAATGTAGTGTCAGCAGCTAGGGGACATGAACAACGATTGGGGGTTGTGTTTCCACAAGAGAAAATGAGTGTCTAAGAGGGGTCCAAGGGAGAAATTATTTATAGGTATTAATCCAAACTCACTTCCCTCAATTTTATTATTGTTGTATATAAACCTTATATTTTGGTTATCGAGTGTTTCCAAAGCCAATCATTAAACTCTTGTAAGAGGGTGGGTGTAAAAAGTCGCATCCCATGGTTATTGGGAGCATGGGGCTGAAGTACAATCAACATTGAGAAGAGTGAGTAGTCAACTGGCTTGGGGGAAAAGAAAAATTGTATGGCCAAAGAGGGTAGTTTTTCATAGGCATATTTTTGCATGAACAAAGCAAAGAATAGGGGAAAAAAGCATTGCAGCTGGAACAACCATGGAGGGCGAATTTTGTATCGTTTTTGGAGTTAAATACTGAAGAGCCAAGTTGTCAAGCCTAAAGAGTGAAATCTTATATGAGCTGCATTGTAAAATCAAGTGATTGTTGTTGTTTTCCTGGTAGTTTTTCCTAGCAGTGAGTTCTTTTGAGTTCCCAATAGTGAGATTCATAATTACATGTGCCAAAGATACTCGGATAAACAAATGGTGCAGCCCGATGGACTAAGAGTAGTGAAGAGGCACATTTCTTGGGTTGGGCAAGTCAAGAGGAAAAGAGCTAGTGGAATTTGGGATAGTTGTAGGAGAACACCAGTGGGTTGTGGGATATCTTAGTTGTGAGTGGATAGTGAGAGACACCATTTTCTTGTGGATTCTTAGCGCCAACTCAGGGATAGCATCATTTTCTTATGCAGTTGATTGCAAAACCATTTTAGAAAGATAAGTGTTTATATGTTCTCTGAGTTAATTTATGAGTTTAATCGTTGTGCATTTTTTTGTGTAAGTTAGTAAATTCTATTCCCCACTAAAAAAAGTAATATACATACAGTTTGAGTACATACGGCAGGGTCTCCATTGAAGAAAACAGACCCATTGCAACCATTGTTCAGGCCTATTGTCTCCCCGAGGGGTCAAAAAATAACAGAGTCTGAAAATAGATATATTGTCTTGACAATTTAAGAAAACAATTAGCCTACCATGGATTGTAGAAAATAAACTAGGCCCAAAACTTGAATTAAAACTTTAAACTATAAAAGGAATACAGTTAATCATGGTGTTGAACCTGTCCCTGATGAGAAGTGTTGCCCGGTGGAAGAGGATGTTATATTTTCTTAAATTTTCATTAGCAATAGATTAACCAGAGTATGTTGATCTTCTCTTAACATTAAACATCCATATATTGAAAATAAACAGAATCTAGAAGTAGATAGACAAGCACAAGAAGACACAAAGATTTATCATGGGAAAACCCCAAACTCGGGGAAAAACCCAACCAACTTTTCTTAGAGAGAATATTTTTGATAATGCAATACAACCATGAACAATCTCTCTTCACAAGAGCAAAACCAACAATGAAGAAACCCTGATAACAAGTACTTATCTCTTCTTCTTTTCAAACCCTAGAAAGGGTAAACAACTAAGCAACACCACACAACCTTAGCGCAACTCTTCTAGAGGTAGCGCATAAGAGAAACCACCAAGAACCACCAAGAATATTCTTCCCCAAGTGGGGTGCCCTCTCTAAGAGAACCATAAAACTAGAAATAGTGAAACTTCCACAACTGCAGCTGCCAAATGCCTAGTGCGTACTGCAGAAGTAGAACTGTCTGAATGTACAAATGAAATGATCCAGCCTTGTATTTATACTAATCTGGGTGCCTCTCTAGGGCCTATTTCTTATCCTGGGTCTTCATATTTACTTTATTATTTATGTGGGCTGACTTTTCTTCCTGGAAATTATATTTCCACTTTATTATTTTTCTGTGGGCCGAATTCTCTTCCTCGAAAGTATATTTCTTCTTTATTATTTTCCTATGGGCCGACTTCTCTTTAGGGGTGTTCTTCAATTGTTCAATGGTCTTCCTTTGACTTATGGAATCTTCTTCTTCTCTAAGAAAAGTAGTCCAGGAGGGAATACCTCTCACTGCTACCAAAACATCAACACTCCCTCTTAGCTAGGGAGGTATTATTTCAAGATCTTTTCTTCTAGTGGTCTCAAGACTACCACCATAGTCTTACGACTATGCTGCAATCATCTAATAGCCCAAAGCTATTGCCATACCATCTAGTAGTACAAAACTATCGCCATAGTCTCACGACTATGTTGCAATCAACTAGTAGCCCCAAGGCTACTACCATGCCATCCAGTAGTACAAAACTACTGCCATAGTCTCATGACTATGTTGCAATCAACTAGTAACCCCAAGGCTACTACCATGTCATCCAATGGTACAAAACTAATATCATAGTCTCTACAACTACACTATGATGTTTTTCCTCTCCCAGTATTCCCATTCACACCCATCCACTAGGAAAGATTACTACCATATCCCTAAGGCTATGTCATTATCCCAAGACGATGCTACAAGTCTCATTCGCACCTAACCACC
The DNA here is from genome assembly GCA_009831015.1 of Picea engelmannii. Taxonomy (NCBI): domain Eukaryota; kingdom Viridiplantae; phylum Streptophyta; class Pinopsida; order Pinales; family Pinaceae; genus Picea; species Picea engelmannii. The sequence continues at coordinate 222,272 of ML807629.1, forward strand.
TCACATTGTGTGGGAAAGACTTGTACTAGGCTACACATTACTCCCTCAGTCACTTCACATGAATGATCTAGGAAACCCTTGGCCAAACGGGAGCCCATTAGAGGAGAAACATCACACCTCCCTCTCGATGAGGGTGGACATTTGACATCACGCCAAGATTTCCTCTGAAGTACTCATACTTCAATCTAGACAAAGGCTTGGTAAGAATGTCCACTATTTGCTCATCTGTGGATATGTATCGGAGCTCCACTGCTCCTCTTTGCACCATGTCTCAGATGTAATGGTATTTGATCTCTATATGCTTTGACTTGTCATGAAAGACCGGATTCTCTGAAAGCTTCACACAACTTTGATTATCACAATATATCAAAGTTGGCTCCAAATATAGATCAAATAACCATGCAAGCAACTTCTGAAGCCACACTGCTTCACGGCTTCCAACACTGGCAGCAATATACTCTACCTCTATTGTATTGAGTGACACTGACGTTTGTTTTCTACTTAACCATGAGATCATACCTGATCCCAAACTTAAGCAACATCATGATGTTCTTTTCCCATTCATTGCACTCTCTGCCCAGTCAGAGTCTGTATAACCTTATAACTTTTCTGCATCGTCGAAGACATATCTAAGTCCATATCCAAACGTTATCCAGATTTACGAGCAGAACGAAATGAATAACAGACTGAATACAAAACACAGAGATAACAACAGATATCCAGTGAACAATAACTTCTATTGAATAAATGAAATAGGATAAAACTATAAAACTGCAGAACTAAAACAACTTGCTTGAATGGTGGTAGTTATCTTTGAGAAGAGATGTGGCTACTATGTGCATCTGTCTGAGAAGAAAATGATTACAACGAGGCTCCAGATGCCTTTTTAACATTACTCATGAATCTCAAAACCCTAGACATCCAAAAACCTAACCCTAGGAGATGAAATGTCAAAAGTTATGTGGGCCCCTATGGGTAAGTTGGTACCTCAACTTCTCGGGATTGTAACTTTTGCATACGACCTCCATTTTAGACACGTGATAGCTCGTTGGAAAGGTCTTTTCAAGAACTACGCATTACGTCTTCAAACTCTGACTCCATCTACAATTTAATTGTGGTTATCCAAAAAACATTGTTTGGGGCCCCCAAAACGACCGTGGAAGTACAAAAAGATGCATTGACATGACAACATACAAAATAAGTCAATTGGATTAGGTAGGAGGCCACTAGTATCCACATGGAAGATGTGTAGGGATTCAGATAGCCCTGAAAGTGTAGAACCCAAAATTACAAATAAGTACAGAAGAACATGTTGAACTAAAAATTGTCAAGAGGAGCTAGTTGGAATAGGTGGGTGGCCACCAATATCCACCTGGATCAGTCCTACCCCCTTAGGAAGCAATGGTCTCCATTGTGTTGAGTTCCCCCATCAGTTGAGGAAACTTTTGTTGAATTTGACCCTAGGTGAGCCACTTTCCTTGGTGTAGGAGTTGTCCTGCCTTAACAACCTGATAAAGTTGGACCCTCTGTTGGCGAGTGCCCTTGACCTGTGTGTCCACTATCTGATTAGTGGATGCATGTTCCATGCAGTCAAGGTTGAGCTATGTTGGTTTCAATTCTTCTACGATCTCTTAGGTGTCCAATAAGGGTGGAAAATATGGTTGAAGGAGGTCCACATTGAACACTAGGTGCAAGCCAAGGAAGGGTGGAGTGTTGAGCTCAAAAGCATTGCTACCCACATCCTTGGTTATAGTGTAAGGCCCATAGCGAAGTGGGGGAGCTTCCAATGGGGCCTTGTAAGGCACTCTTTTTGCAAATGTAACCAGACCTTGTCTCCCACTTGAAACTGGTGCGGTAACCTATGTTGATCATGGTGTTGCTTGTACTTAGCATTGGCTTTCTGCAAAATCTCATGGACCTGTTGGCGGATGTGTTGAATCCACTCAATGAATCTGGTGGATTTTTTGGCCTCATACTAAACATGGGAAGATTTTGCTTGTGTGGTGTCAAGAGGTAATTCCACATCAATGGGATCCGAGGGATGGAATCCCAGCCCCACCTGAAATGGGCTATGGTTAGTGGAGCTATGGATAGCCATGTTGTAGTTGTGTTGAACACATGGGAGACTCTCATCCCAGGTATGCAAATGCTTAGAGTTGTACATGCACAGGATGTGCACAATCATTTGATTGGCGACCTATGTTTGAGCGTCGGTTTGGGGGTGGAAAGCAATGGATTTAGTGAGCTTGGTGTCTAACAGTGACCAGAGAATCGACCAAAATGTGTTGAGGAACATGTTGTCTCGATAGGAGATGATGGTTTGTGGTATCCCAAAATGGACCCACACTCGTTCAAAGAAGATTTTGGTAGTATCTATTGTTGTGGTGGTCTTCTTATAGGCTGTGAGGATGGCCATCTTCGAAAACCGATCAACTACCACAAATAAACAATCATTGTCGTGCTTGGTGGACGAAATTCCAGACATGTAATCCATTGAGATGGATTCCCAAGGTCACTTGGGAGTAGGAAGAGGGGTGTATAAGCCTTGATTCTTGATGGTTGGCTTGGAAATGGCACAGGAATTCCAAGATATTATATACTTGTTGACGTCTTGTCGGAATTTTGGCTAATAAAAATGTTTCTATAGAATGACCACAGTTTTCTCCGTGCCAAAATGTCTTACCATCCGACTATAGTGAGCCTCCCATATCAATCTTGCACGCTCACTTGCAGGAACACATAGATGATCAAGATGACATAACAGTCCATCCTGAATGTGAAAATTGGTGACATTCACACATGTACCCAAGAAATGATAGGTGGTGGTGAAGTCAGGATCTTGCTGATAAAGTTGGCGCCACTCAAATTCCTCATGCCCACAAGAATGGAACACGGTGGTGAGTGCAGCCACATGAGATCAACTAAGGCAGTCAACAACATGATTTGTGCTTCCTGTCCTGTACTTGATGTTGAGATGGAACTGTTGCAGGTAGGTGGACCACTTTTTATGGTGGTCATTCTGCAACTTCCCCTATGTCTGTATAAACTGCAGAGGCTTGTGATCAGTGTGAATGATTGTCTCCTTTCCCAGAATGTAATGTTTCCATTGACGATAGGCTTGTACAATGGAATATATTTCCTTATCATAAGCGGGGTATTTCTGGATAGTATCGGAGAGTGTCTCACTAAGGTATGCCACCAGATGATTGTCTTGAATGAGAACTGCACCTACAGCATAGTCGGATGCATCAGTCTCAATCTCGAATGGTTGTTGCAGATCGGGTAAGGAGAGTACTGGAGTTGAGCAAAAGCAATGCTTCAGATCATCAAAAGCTCGTTTTTGTTCATTCTCCCATGCGAACTTTTCCCTGCCACCGTCCTTGGTCACTTGGCTGAGGGCCCATGCAATATGGGAGAATCCCAACACGAACCATCGGGTAGAAGTTGACAAATCCTAGGAAGCTCTGAAGCTCGGTGAGTGTGGTTGGGGCTGGCCAGTCACGGATGACTTGGATCTTAGTTGGATTAACATGTACCCCATGCTCATCAACAATTTAGCCCAAGTATTGGACCATGTTCATGCCAAAGGAGCATTTTTCCAAGTTTTCATATAGCTTACGCTGTCGAAGAGTGCTCAAAACCTGTTGAATATGTTGCATGTGCTCCGCCCAAGTTTTGCTAAGATGAGGATGTCATCCAAATACACCACCACAAAAGAGTTGGTGAAGGGTATTAATACATCATCCATCAACCTCATAAAAGTGGTTGGTGCATTTATTAAGCCAAAGGGCATGACTAGCCATTCGAAGAGACCTTCTTTAGATTTGAAAGTTGCTTCCATACATCAGTTGGTTCGATGGGAACCTGATGGTAGCCTGACTTTAGATTAATCTTGTTGAAGAAATTTCCCCCCTTGAGTTGGTCAAGAAGGTCATCAATTCTGGAAATTGGGTATCGGTTCATGATCGTGATTTTGTTTAAGGCTATGTAATCAATACAAAACCGCCAGGTCTCGTTTTTCTTCTACACCGGTACAATCAGGCTTCCGCAAGGGGAGGAGTTGGGTCTTATGTGCCCCTTTTGAAGCAACTCTTGGATATGATGCTTGATTTCATCATTTTCCATCAATGAGCGATGATAGACTATTCCATTAGGCAGAGGTGCACCGAGGGTTAGATCAATTGGATGCTTGACTTGGCAGTGCGTCGGTACCCCAGTGGGTGAGGAGAATATGTCCATGTACTCTTCCACGATTCTGTCCACTTGATTCTGTTGCAAAGAGAGACTCTATGTAGAGGCCACAGATGTGGAGGTGACCTTCTACTTACTGTGAGCACGGATCAAAAAGAAGATGAACTTCTCGGTCTATGAAATGACCTTATTGCAATGCTTAGTAGAGATTAAAGAAATAACGGTAAGTGGCGTCACCTCTGGTATCCTGTACAATTGTCTACCCAAAGTAATAATAACACTGCGGGGTCCAGACTCATACACAACATGTCTCTTCCACAAATATGGTTGTCCTAAAAGAACATCACAAACTTCAAGGGGAGCAATATCACACAATACCTCATCTTTGAAGGGCTTGATGTTGTAGGGCGGACGACATTATTGGCTAACATGGAGATCTCTTCCTTGCCGAAGTCAGCTGATGGTGTAGGGTTGTGGGTGTCGTGTCGTCGACAGGTCAAGTTGTTTGATGACCTTTGTTGAGATAAGGTTCTTCTGACTACCGCTATCGACAATGAAATGAATCAAATTCCCCTTTACCCACATCCGTGAGTGAAAGAGGTGTTCCCCTTCCTCTGGTTATTTTGGTTCACTTGGCTGGACTTTGGTGGTAGTGACCGTGGCAGTAGGTTCAACATCGATAATCCGCTTCCCTTCTTCTGTATTTGATTCGGAGTCAGAATTAGCCTCTGGCTTAGAAGATTTAGCTCTGCCATGAGTGACACTCTTCAGTGTTGTGCCAAGGACTTTTATGGTATTCACATTGTTTTCCTGTGTCCTTCTTTGACTTCTCATTACCCTTCTTGTGTTGCAGCTTGGACTGGTTGTCTTGAGAGTGGCCATATTTTCTCTGTCCATTGTTGTATGGGTTGGGGCCACCTTTTCCTTGCTTCGGTTGTGAGGAGTTTGCAGATCCAAACTCTCGCCTCTTCTACTTAAATTTTTGCTCGATCTTGACAACATATCTATACACCGTACCCAATGATGCGATGTCCAGAAACTCCATTTCTATATGAATGTATCTATGCAAACAACCATGGTATTTGAGCACAAGATGTCATTCATAATATTTGATACCCAATTTGGTGCGTAGGGTATGGAAAATATTGGTGAAATATGGTACTGTCTGGTCCCTTTCCCGACGCAGGGTGGTCCATCTCGTGTACTGGTCCTAGTAGCTTCCAACATGGTAGTATTGTTCTTTAATGGCATCCCTTAAGGAATCCCATGTGGGGGCGACCACAAATATTGCAGATTCCTCGATGGCCCTTTTCTCAAAGTAAGTATCCCACTAGTCATTAACATGAGGGATGGCCTTGAGGAGTGAAAAAGTATTTTTTTCCCTATTAGAAACATTGTGGACCGAAAAATACCCTTCAAGCATATTCAACCATTTATCTACAACATCCACATCTATCAGTCCTTCAAATAATGGAATATTAAAATTTACATGTACCTTGAAGGGGGTTGCTTGGTCGCTTGATGAAGATGCTTCTCCTGTGGGCAGTCGTCAAAGGATCAGTGCAAAGTTGTCCATCATTTTGTTCCTTTATCGCGTGAGGGATTCCTCGAGCAACATTTTAAAAGCATCTCCTGCTCCATCATCTTTCTTTTCATCCCCCATGGGTTGTTGTCGGGCTCGGCGTGGCCAATCTTGCAAAGGATCGACTAGTTCGAATCCCAACTTCTTATACCCAGGTCTTGTTGGGAACATGCACGAAGAAAAATAAATGAAGAGCATATCACTTTGATACCACTGATTTGGATTTACGAGCTGAACAAAATGAATAAAAAACTAAATACAAAACATAGAGTTGACAACAGATATCGAGTGAATAATAACTTCTATTGAATAAATGAAATAGGTTGAAACTGTAAAATTGTAGAACTGAAACAACTTGCTCGAATGGTGGTAGCTATCTCTCATAAGAGATGTGACTGCTACGTGCATCCGTCTGAGCAGAAAATTATTACAATGAGGCTCCAGAGGCCTTTCTAACATTACTCATGAATGTCAGAACCCTAGACATCTAGAAACATAACCCTAGGAGATGAAACGCCAAAATTTATGTGGGCCCCTATGGGTAATTTAGTACCTCAACTTCCCGGGGTCATAACTTTTGCATACGACCTCTGTTTTAGGTGCTTGATAGCCCATTGGAAAGGTATTTTCGAGAAATACGCATTACGTCGTCAAACTTTGACTCAGTCTACAATTTGATTGTGGGGATCCAAAAAAACATTGTTTAGGGCCCCAAAATGACCCTGGAAGTATAGAAAGATGTGTTGACATGACAACATACAAAATAAGTTAATTGGATTAGGTGGGAGGCCACCAATATCCATCTGAAAGATGTGTAGGGATTCAGACAGCCTCGGAAGTGTAGAACCCACAATTACAAAGAAGTACAGAAGAATGTGTTGAACTAAAAATTGTCAAGAGAATCCAATTGGAATAGGTGGGTGGGCACCAATATCCACCTGGATCAAATTGTCCCATGCAGGTACCTCAGCACATGCTTCGATGTTATCCAATGTTCTAGCGCTAGAAGTTGCTCTTGGACTGCTCAAGTGCAAGCCTATCACATCTTGAATAAAAAATGACTTGATTGGATAACTTGGGTTTTAGGAAACTTTGAGAGTGGTAAAATTAATCAAGAAGGCAATGAAGCCATTGGGCATGGAGTCCATGAAATACAACAATCTTGACTTAAAATTCTATGGGCAGCAAATCAGGTCGAATAAGGCCCTAGATCAGTTTTGAGATCAAATAAGTGTGAAAGAAGAAATCAAGAAAAACACAAAGTGTAGCTAAGGTTGAAAAGCAACCTGCTTTCAGTCACTACAGGAAGAATCTGTAATAGTTAGAAAACCTTTCAAAACATCACAGAATGAAAAAGATTTGTATGTGGCAGCTGTTGTAATAATCCTTATCACAACATCCTCAACACAAACTCTATTCATACAATCCTTATATAAACAAAAACACATCTAATAGAAGAAAATCTAAGAAGTATGATAACACATAGAGAATAAACTATCTGATCAAAATTCTTATTCATCAGCTGAGATCTTTCACATAAAAAACTAAGACAAGTCTTTGAGGAAAACATCAAGCTTTCATGCCCTGCAACTCATTATCATTTCTTGAAAAGCTTACAACAGACCTCTCGGGTCTCTCCTCTCTTGGATCGTGAATCTAACCCTTGTACCCTCTTTTCCAATGAATATATAGCCATATAGGTCCTTTCCAGCTCACTCATTCGAACTCCAACCCCTTTCCCAAAATAGAAACAACTACAAACAAAAAATGGCGTGTTTTAACTGATTTCCTGCTTTTCAAGAGCCGAAATTATGAAAAATAGGCTTCAAAACACCACTTGTAATTATCAAACCATAATAGTTGTGTAAAATCTTAGAGAGGTTTTGTAGATAAGCTTGTTATAAATAAAAACCTCTCTTGGTTTCTTTAAATTCATCTCCAGCTTGCCGGAATAGGTGTCACAAAAACATGTCTCAAACAGGAAATCACGAAAACGAAAAACATAGGGCTCAAAGATTCTTTTGAATCTCCCAATCCGTGACACCTGTGTGAAAAATGAAAGAGTTTAATGTTCATGGGTCCGTTCTTGACAATAACCTCCTTCATATTTTTAAAATCCATCCTGGTTTACTCGGAAATGCTCCTGGAAGTCAGCTGGTCAAAAATATTAGTTCAATAGTCTAGAACAAAATTTTTGCAGCACATTTTGTAGTGCCACTTCTATGTATAATATCTCTCTAACCATAACACATTTTAAAAAATAGAGAGAGGTTTTTGTTATTTTGTATGTTATGAACAAAAACCTCCTCCAATTTTCAAAAATACCTTCCCATTTGTTCATAACAAAAGTTTTAAGTTAGTCACTCAAATCTGGCATAAACATCCTTGCAAAATAACACAGTCATGCGAAATTGGTAGCGCCCATCATGAATTCAGCTATGTGGATTTGGTAGAGCCACTCCTCTATTTTAGGAAAGTGTCCATTCACATAATATTTATTTTTAATGTGTGCATGGATTTTCTAACCCATGTCTTATATTGATGACATGTGTGCTTGGCTCTTGGTCTTGATGCTTGAGGAAGATGGCATTGCAGAATCTCTTAATTCACCAGTGCTACAAAATAGATCGTAAAAATAACCAAATTTTCTAGTGCAAATTATTGTGCTAACACAATGTACATGTCTAGGCTCAACCATGCATTGACTCAATGTGTTCATTGTATATAATCGACTTGGTATTAACCAGAGACATCAAGGATTCGATCAATTGTCTGTACATCGTGGGATCAACCAAATATAAATATGAATCACTCAAGAGATTCAGATTTGTAACCATAGATGTGGTCGTGGACTTGAAGTTAATCATCCAGACTCTCTACAGGATCTCAATTGTATATTTTCCTTGGCTAAGGAAAATATCATCTGGTCTCTGCTACACCTCTAATCCCATCAAATCCAGATCCTTCATTTTGAAATCTGAAGTGAGTTCCCTCTTGCACCCATCTATGAGCTTCTCATCCCCTGTAAGAAACAGGTCGTCCAATATCAAGGGGCAACCATTCCCAAGCTCATCAAATAACAGCTTGTTCTAGCATACCATGCCCTGGGTGCATGCTTAAGCTTGTACAAAGCTTTATTCAATTTGTAGACATGAGACTCCTTCTCATGTATCTTGTGGTTGATCTATGTACACTTCCTCTCGCTACTGGAGAAAGTGTCTTGTCATAATATTCCCCCTCTTTCTGGGAGAATCCTCTAGCCACAAATCTCACTTTGTACTTCTCTATGTTGTCATATGCAACATGATTGATCTTGTAGATTCAGTTGGAAGTCACTATTGACTTCCCTTCTGGTCTCGAAACCACTACACACACACCATTCTTCATGGTGGATTGGTATTCTTCCATCATGGCATCCTTCCACACTTGTTGCTTAGCAATTTCCTCAAAAGTTGAAGGTTTTGAATCAATGATTTTACTCATCAATGCCACATAGCTAGAAAACTTATGTGCTCTCTTGCTCTCTCTAAAAGAGCCTTTGGGAGTTGCATGTCCTTCAGCTTCCTGCAAAGTGTTCTGAAGCCATGTTGGTATCTTCCTGGTAACTGTAATTTCTCTTGGTGGATCTACATGTATCTCTGGCTCTATTGTCTTAATATGATATTCTAGGATATGTTCTTCTAGAGTAGAGTCCATCATTATTGCTTTCTAGCAAGTAATGGTCCTGGTGAAAGTGTACCAGGTGATTGAAGCAAAGGTCTTCTCATGGTCCACTCCCTCTGATTCGATTGACTCTCTCTAAGATTAGGCTCACTCCGAGTCTGCATGCTCCCTCTGGGATTTGACTCCCTCTGAGTCTATATAATCTTAGAACCATATGCTCCCTCTACATCTGTTGACTTCCTCTGAAGTCTGATCTCATATGAACTGTACTAGTAGGTTTCTCTTCCCTACTGGATCCTGACGGCTAACTCCTTCTAAACTCGGGCTCCTTCTACGTTGGTACTTAGCGAGGCCACCTACCTCACCATTGGTGGAGCCATTTGCTCCTCCTCGTGATATGGATCTTCAATGCCATATAATTGCATGCCCTTTGCATATTTCTGAGTGTCATGAAGACATGTTGACCTCCTCCTAGTCACTACAACATGTCTAGGTAGATCCACTGGCCCTTATGGCTCTACTAACTCTTCTTGATGGTCTGAAGAGTGATCATTTGAACTAGAGGGTTATTTACGGTCATCCTTTGGAGCCTTCTACTCCTCAGAATCAATATCCATATGAGATACTATGTATCCCGCAAAAGTACCCTTCTTGCCAAAAGGTTATAACTTTGTCATCTTCTCCTTCAGTACATGGATGTGTATGATCATGTACAGAGCTCTATATCTAGATAGTTTGCTCCATGTCTAAGCTAGAGACTATCTAATTTGTTGCCTCCTACAACCGTCACTATAGCTCCTTCTTAGAGCTATCGTCGATGACTTGTCTGGAATAAGAGCAATAATAAGGGCAAATAGCAGACAAGAATAACATTCTTATGATAAGAAAAATAATAAAAGCAAGAACGAGAACAATCATCACAATAGCTCCTTCTCAGAGCTATCACTTGTGACATGCATGGGACAAGAGCCAAAACAAAATACAATAGCAAGAAATAAGAACAACACTCTTCTGGTGTCGTGACCAATCGTTCCTCCATAGTAACCTGCCCGGAAATAGAAACAAGAACAACAACATCTCCATGGTAACCTCCATGGAATTTACAAGATAATTTGCCTGGGACAAGGTCAACAACCAAGAACATCTCCTAGAGGAGATCAATTCATCTTGTAAATAAGTGCATTATTAATAATAAACAATGAGTATAATGATCATCGTACCAACAATATTCAATTGTTACTAAACATTTGATATCAATAGTACTCAATAGTAATAGTCTTCTAAAGATTGATGTTCTAGTTACAACACTTCCTTAAGCTGTATTAATAAAATATCAAACCCGATATGTAAACCTGAAGTCTAGTTGTTGCTATCCCATTTGAGTTGTTATATATTGTAGAAGACATCGTCATTAACTCTTGGGATTCCTCCGAGTGCATTAGATCTAAGATCCTTTTGGATCTATTGTCACAACTTGGATAAATGTACTCTTGCCAAATGTACATCTCCTGCAAACTCCCTCATTTTATATACAAGTGCACCATCTAACTTTGTCCTCTAATGATCTTCCTTCCAATGGTTAGACTATTATGAAGGAAACCCGCTCTGAAACCATGTTAGATTTTCTTAAATTTTCATTAGCAATAGATTAACCAGAGTATGTTGATCTTCTCTTAACATTAAACATCCATATATTGAAAATAAACAGAATCTAGAAGCAGATAGACAAACACAAGAAGACACAAAGATTTTTCCTGGGAAAACCCCAAACTCAGTGAAAAACCCAACCAACTTTTATTAGAGAGAATATTTATGATAATGCAATACAACCATGAACAAGCTCTCTTCACAAGAGCAAAACCAACAATGAAGAAACCCTGATAACAAGTACTTATCTCTTCTTCTTGCCAAACCCTAGCAAGGGTAGACAACTAAGCAGCACCACACAACCTTAGTGCAACTCTTCTAGAGGTAGCACACAAGAGAAACCACCAAGAACCACTAAGAAGATCCTTCCCCAAGTCGGGCACACTCTCCAAGAAAACCAGAAAATTAGAAATAGCAAAACTATCACAACTACAACTGTCAACTGCCTAGTGCACACTGTAGAAGAAGAATTGCCTTACTATACAAATGAAATGATTTAGCCCTATATTTATATTAATATGGGCACTTGTCGAGGGTTGACTTCTTATTTTGGGTCTTCATATTTACTTTATTATTTATGTGGGCCGACTTCTCTTCTTGGAAAGTATGTTTCTTCTTTATTAATTTCCTATGGGTTGACTTCTCTTCTGGGGTGTTCTTCAACTGTTCAATGGTCTTCCTTTGACTTATGGAATCTTCTTCTTCTCTAAGAAAAGTTGTCCAGGAGGGAATACCTCCCACTGCTACCAAAACATCGACAAAGGAATGGGTTTACAGAGAAGGATGGTGTCCTAAGCAGTCATACCAGGAATTGAGCATTGAAGAAGAGAGCTTGCTTGCATCACCATGGGCCAGGAGAAGCATCGGTGGAGATGTTCCATGCTAAAATTTAAGTTTTTTATCTCATTGCGCATTTCAAAGATGAGGTTGAGTGTAACGTACCCAACTACCCATAGGCTAGCCAGGCTACTTCAAAAACTGATTTCAAAATTCTGATAACATCTAATCAATAAAGAAGCATGAAAGAATGCCATAACAACACATGCAATAATCAAGATTCATGCTACAACATAAAAGAATGTTTAAACATGCCATGCACAACAATAACCAAGAAGCAGGCACACATTAAATATACACATCTCAGAGATATTAATTAATACACAACATAAATAAATATACAAGCATAGAAACACATGACATAGAGCACTTATCTTTAACAAAATGAATCATCAATTGGTTGCAGGCCAAGGACGATCTACCCAACCATAGAAGTCGTTATTCCAAGTCTCAACAACATGTCACCCCTGAGACAGGGCTATGAATCCATAAGGACGGCTCCAGGGTGTCACTCATCTTCCCAAACTATTCAACACTCAAGCTCTCATAGGTTTCTCAACACACAACAATTCAAAGTACACCATCTCTCTTCTCTCCAACCTGCACAACCCAAGAGAATGGAATCCCTTCCCTACCACGCAGTCCCTCGGGTTGTCCACCTCCTTCTAGGGCTCTAGTGCATCTGGTCAAGAATCTCCATGTTGGGACTCTTAGGATTCACAGTTGTTAACAAAGTCTAGCACATGCCAATGCATCTTAGGCATGCAAACATTAATTTATGGTTGAAATACACCGGCAAATACTACAACCAACAAACAATGGCTTCCTTCCTCGACAATTCATCCCCATGTCTCAACCAAGAACAAAAATGAATGAGGAATAATGAATGAGTGAGAGAGTGAATATAATGAAGAGTGCAAACAATGAACAATGAGTGAACCCCCAAACAACCCAAAGGTGGGTTTATATATTTACTTGGAAATCAAGAACCACATGGCATTCCTCAAGAAGCTTATGTAACCACTTCTCTCAATTAAAACAATTATGGTTAAATAAAATATAATAAAAAGACTTAGCCCCTTTAGCCCCCTTTCTCATGGAATCATAACCCCCTACAACTATTTTCCTTGTTCATCTAGTAGCCAATGATGTATTTTATTATTAATAATGATCAAAGCATTACATTTTCCTAGGCACTTCAACCACTTTTAATAGTTTGGGCGCTCCGACCTTTCATAAAATAACAAAATACATTATTTAATCTGGGGTCTCAAAACCGGGGTATTAAATTGAGCAAAGTGTCTCAATTGAAAGGAGTCTTAGAATGCATGGCTTCCATGTTGGCGTGAGATGAGCTGGAAGGTCAAGAAGAATCCACAGAATTCCCAAACCCGTTGGGAGAAGCAGGGTTACCAAAAGGAGAATTTGGAGGTGGCACATGGCCAATATTAGAGGCCATATAATCTAGAATCTCCTCAACGACTGGACAACTCTAGGTTTCCATGCCTTTCGAATCGGGCTAGGCTTGAGAAACATGGGAGGAGAATTCTCTATTGCATGACCAATGAAGTTGTGTGAGGACCCTGCTTCATTGTGGCGAGTGTTCAACCTACCCCGAGAGGAACGAGTTCGCTCACGCATACTGGACCCAAGAATGAAAGAGAGAATGACAAAGCCCTGATGAAGAATGAGCATTGGCACTGGGACAGGATGTGGCATACACTCTAAGAAGGAAAGATGATCAAGTTGGGTAGCAATAATTCCTTCCTCCCAAGATTGAATTGGTTGGCTCATAACGAGAGACAAAGGACCGAGAATTGAAGTCGACATTGCAGAAAACAAGGGGGAGTAATGAGAGATAATTGCTCTAGTGCAATAAATCTCATAGATGACGTCCATCCCTCGCATATGGAATGCAGGCTAGTACTGCACATTAATCCTGACATGATGGATTTTAACCAGTAGAGGAGGGTGTTGGTGAGTGTGTCGCCAATTGGCACGACCTCCGCATAGCATGAACATAGTCATTGTCAAGATGACACCCCATATGGGGAACCGTTGTGGATTTTACTATGTGAATGGGAATGGATTATATGTCGTTGTGTGAGTTATTAGTTGCATTCATATTTGTTTTAAAATGTTGTAAATGCATTTAATTAATTGCATCAGAAATGGGTAAATCAATGTGTTCATGTAGCTGGTAAGCTACAAGAATTTAATTAGCATAATTTTTTTTGAATTTATTTGTATTTTCAGAAATAATGTTTCTCAGTTAACTTGAAGAATATTACAGTAACACTACACTCAAAGTCACACATCGTTAATTAAGAATTAAATTATTTCATATAAGTAATGTCTAGATTAAAATATTTCAATTAATATATTAAATTTTTGCATGTGAATATAGTTAAAAATCAAATTTCACTTTTAAAAAAAATTAAATGATCAATTTATCAATTTATCATTTACCTTACTAAAATCCAAAGATAGAAAACCATTACAAATGTGAAATTTATTCACATGATACTGAAATGAGTCAATGTTTGAAAAAACTACTTTAAAATGATTATAGAGTAACTTAATCATAAGTTTGGGTTCCCTTACTAAAATCTAAAAAATAAGATAGATAGAAAACCATTACAAATGTGGAATTTATTCACATCATACTGAAATGATGTCAAAGTTTGAAAAACCTACTTTAAAATGATTATAGAATAACTTAATCATAAGTTTGGGTGAAACCATAAGCAATTACCAAATTCCATTGAAAAGATAATCAATTACTAAATTAAAGTGAATATCATGCAGAAATAATGCTCAAAGAATGTGGCTTTTTTAATCCCTTGTGTGTGATCACGTGGCTTATTGATGGCATGAAATCCCTTATGTACTTTTATGTTTTCTTGGACCTAGTCCACTTGGGCGATCTCGTCCCTTCATTAAATTAAAGGTAAAGATGTGACATTGAGTTGTATTATCAAATTTAAAATTAAATGAAATGATTTTCAAGAGCCAAAATCTACATCCCAAGGTAATTTGAGAGCTATATAGTTTTAACATGCCCCACGGCTTTCAAAGTGGTACACCACCTTAACACGTGGCAAACATCCAATGGCTTCAAATATTGGGAATCGGTTTCCAATACCAATCTCATCTCATGAGATCCAAAGTGGTATACCAATATCACCCAATGGCTTACTCGCCCATGATTGAAAGGTTGGCCTAGAGTAACTTTTCCTTCGATCTTTTCCCATCATTGATCTTGGTAACGATGAATAGTTAAGATCTCTACGGATCATAAAAGGTCCCCTCCCTATTGTGCAACTTTATAGTTTGTGCAAATGAGTTAAGTGTCCTTTCCACATAGGCCCTTCCTTTGTTAACTTGTTTGTCAGTCCTCCACGATATGAACTCCAACCATTGATTTCATTACAGATTTGGAAGGCCTTCCTCCATTTGCATGCAACACTATAATCTGCACTAATTAAGGTGGGCCACATGTCATCTTCCTCCACAACCTCCTTTATACTAAATAAAATTCACATTCGATTATTGCATGGGTCTCGACCCTTCCAACATGCCTCCTTCACTCTAAGTTGGTTGTGGTCCCATCCCCCATGTTGCTATGTGACCAATGCTATAACAATTTCCCAGCGACTAGCCCTAAAGTACTCAATTGACACTTGGCTTTCGACAGTGCTAATAACATCTCCACTCCCATAATTTCCTGGCACAAGCATCAACATCAACCATGGATTTGAGACCATAACATCCAATTTATGATAGTGTCATTGCCTACGATTTCAACTTGTTGACCCGTATATAAGTTCATGTCTTTTCTTCTTACCTATTCTTCACTTAGAAAAAATTTCGATTTGTGATGGGTTCATACCTTTTTTCACCAAAGTTTCGAGTCATTCAAAATGCACCTATATTCTCCGTCGTCTCCATATTGCACGTCTCCGTATTGCACTGATACTTAACCTTTTTATCTCTTCGCAGAACGACGGGTTCGCGAGTTGATCTTATCACTTTTTTATTAGGCAATGGAAGCATAAACAAACAATAAACCAAGAAAAACAAGCACACAATTTAACACAATGATTTACGTGGAAACCCAATACGGGAAAAAACCATGGGGCAATGACAATCAGTGTTTTTATTATTCAAAGGAGAATTACAATAGCCAACACAAACATACAACCATCCTCTCCTCACATACACACTGCACTCCATTGTATTGTGTCTCCACACCTCTATGGGTATGCTAGTTATATGGAATCTTATAGATAGTTAGACGAACTGATTACAACCCGATCCACTAGTTACACAACATGTTCATTGAAGAGTGCATGCATGCACATTCTAAATTTAGTCGATGTGCATGTTACCGCATGAGAAATTAGTTGACACTTTTTCAACAATCTCCACCTTGACAAAAATTTACCTGATATATCATGTCTGAATCAATTCATCACCTTTTCTGCAAGCCAAGAGAATCCAAACACCATCATAGCTTCTCTAACAAAATTGGTTTCGTAAACATGTCTGCAGAATTAACTTTTGTAAGGACCTTTTCCAAAGGCACTCCCCCTTCATCAACAACCTGTCTTACAAAATGGTATTTAATAGAAATATGCTTCGTCTTACTGTGATAAGATGGATTGCTAGCCAAATGAATAACACTTTGACTATCACATAATACTTTCACCTTGTCATGCATCCTTCCAAACTCACCCAACAAACCTTTTAATTAAATTGTCTCCTTGCATGCATGTGAAGCAGCCATATATTCTGCCTTAGTAATGGATAAAGCAACTATGTTTTGAAGCTTTGACATCCAACTAATAGGCCCTCCTGCAAGAGTAAAGACATATCCTGAAGTGGATCTCATTTTTTCCAAGTCACCTGTAAAATTTGAATCTACATAATTGCAAATTGAATCACTGGAACCATCATAGGTGATAGAATAATTACTTGTGCCTCTAAGATAATGAAGCACCCATTTCATTGTTTCCCAATGCTCTTTACCTAGATTTTCCATGTAACTATTGACAACACCAATTGCATGTGAAATATCTGGTCTACTACTCACCATTGCATACATCAAACTTCCTATTGCATTAGCATATGGTACACGAGACATATAATCCTTTTCTTCGTCATTACTAGGACATAAACCTGAAGAAAGCTTGAAATTGGAAGCCAAAGGGATCTGTACGGGTTTCACATTATTCATACCAAATCTCTTAAGTATTTTCTCTGCATACTTCTGTTGCGATAACCACAACTTACCATTTTTCCTGTCTCTGTGCATCTCCATGCCCAAGATTTGGAGCCTTCATATCAAACGCCCTAGCCAACTGAGCCTTTAACTTGTTGATTTCAACGATATTTTTGCTTGCCACAAGCATATCGTCAATGTATAACACCAAAATAATGAATATGCCATTTTCCAACTTTTTAAAGTAAACCCAATGATCATATTCACTTCTTGTAAAATTTAGGTTCACCATGAAGGAATCAAACTTCTTGTACCATTGCCTGGGAGACTGCCTCAGGCCATATAATAACTTCTTGAGTTTGCAAACAAACCTCTTATTGTGATCCTGAACAAACCCTTCTACTTGATCCATATATATATCCTCATCCAAATATCCATGTAGAAACGTTGTTTTAACATCTACCTGCTCTAACTCAAGATCAAGTAAAGCAACTAGTGCTAACACAACACGAATTGAAACAAGCTTCACAACTGGTGAAAAGATTTCATAAAAATCAATACCTTCCTTTTGAGAATACCCTTTTGCTACCAATGTTTCTTTATACCTTTCAACTTTATCATCAACACCCTTTTTCAGTTTGTAGACCCACTTGCAACCAACAATCTCATGTCCTTTGGAAGTTCTACCAGGTCGCATGTTTTATTCCTCTCTAAGGCATCCATTTCTTCTTTCATAGTTTTTTTCCATTGAGCACTTTCAGATACCTTAATTTCTTCTTGAAAACAACTATGTTCTCCATTAATAGAAACCAAAGCCACATATGAAACATAATCGTCATACCTAGTAGGAGGATTCCTGACCCATTCTTCCTTGTTATATTTATGTGGGTGATTCAACTCTAGTTAGTATTACTTTCTATGATTTAGATTCCTCTGCTTAACATATTCCTACTATTACAAAGATTTTTCACAGTGACAGACATGAATACTGCGCCATAATTAATCCATAAACTAAGTCTAGTCTACGATGCATAACAACATAATTCATGAGAACGCATACACAAGTAGATATCACCAGACACAATATTATCTCTAAACTCTCTCTTTATTCATCTTTCATCTTACCAATTGACTATTACATTCACGACTCACGCATACTCTTTCAACCTCTCTCTTATCTCCCAACCCATTACATATTTATACCCCAAAATCTAGAGCTTAAAACCCTAGTCTATTTATCCCAAAAATAACCCATTACAATGCATGGCCAACTCAATTAATTGGATGTTCAATTGCTTTCTTTTGCTTTATGCTCTTCATGCAACTTTTTTGTTGTTATTCAATTTCTAGAATGCCATGTTGTCATCCTTCTTTTGCGCTTTATTCTCTCACTCTCTTGCTTTTTTCTTATGCTTGTGCATTGTCTTCCTCCTACGCACTTTCTTCCTTATGTGCACTTTCCTATGGAATGTGTCTTAGTTGTGCACTACTTTCCTTCCTCTATGCACTTTCCTTATACTTAGGTTTTTCTCCCAACATTACATCCAAAATTGCCTATCCAACAAGCCCCCAACACTCACATGTGGCTCGTCTCGAGCCACTCAGGCATGTTGCATGTTATTCCATGCTAAAATGAAGGGTTGAGAGGTAGCCTTAGCGACCTCTACCTCTTTGACAATTGCAGCCTTTGTTGTTGCTATCTCCTCTATGACCTGCGGGGTCAAGTCTATGAGTTTGTTCTCTGCTTTCGTTGTTGCTTGTTTCACCTTTCCTTGTATATTGGCCAATTCTCCAATGATCCATACTGCTTCTTTCTACCTTGGTCCTAGTCTATGTTGAAGGATTTTTTATTGGTCCCTCGGTCTCTCCACTTCTACATATGTCTATCGTTGAGCCAAAATGGCCGCCATATGCTCTACTGGTGGCAGTGTAGTCGCCTTTTATGCTACCTCGTGCGCCTGTTCCTTCACTTCTCTCAGCTTGGCCTCTATAGCCTTCATTTACGGGTCTCCCATGAGCTCTTCCCACACCTGCGCACTCTCCTCGCAAAGTTTTGGACATTCATCTTCGAATTTCTTAATCTTGGCAACTATTGTCGTTCTTGTTCTCACCTTACCTTTGTGCAACTATGGTGGCATTCTGGGTATGCTCCTCAGTTGTAAATCCTGGATCTGCTCCCCAAAGCCCTTCATGACTTCGCCAATCTTCAACAATTGTTCCTCCATAGTGGCCTCTATGACTAGGGGAACTTTTGGCACTTCCTTGTATAATTTATGGATAGTTGCTTGGGTCTTCTGCAACATGGCTTCAGCTTCATTCTTCTTCTATAGTGCTTTCGTGGCCCTTTCCTCAGCACCCTCTTTATTCTTCAGAACTTCCTTTGTTCAACCTTCAATCTCCTTCTTTTGTTGAAGTGTCATATCATATTGTGTTTGCACTTGGGATCTTCCAACCCTTATTCTTTCCAAGTCTTGGTTCATTGTGTCTCCTTTGTTCGTTATTTCTTGCACCATTTCTGCTTGCAAGTCATGTAATCTTTGTATGGGAAATTTTGATATGAGGATATTAAGCTAGCCCAACTCCTGTATTTGTTCATGTAATTCGTCCACTAGCAACTCTAACGCATCTACCTCAATCTGTATGGTTTTATGTGTCCCTGTTAGCTGTGCTAGGGCCAAGTGTGTGTCGTCCACTTATGTCCTTGGTCCTATGGACGGTCCTTCCCTTGATCTGTGTTCTTTCACGACACATGTTGTTTCTAGGAGTTGTTGAAGTATTCCCAATTGATCCTACACCTTCTTTTGTTGGTCCTTGTGCTTCTTTGCAGCCTCCTCCCAGAGTTCCTCTGTGGAATCTCCTATCTGGTAACCAATCCTATCCATCTAACCATTGGTTAAGATATAAAATAGGGTCTTCCGTTATGCCTTAGCTTTCTTTCGTGCCCCTCCTGTTTGTTTCGACCCCTTATCCTTTCTTTTGAGTCCCGCGTCAAGGACTGTAGATTGGCCAGGAGGATTACCTACGCCATTCTTATGATCGTTTTCTTCCTCACTTTTGTCTTGGTCTTCATCCTCTTCTTATGGCCCTGGCTTGTCTGTTGGACTCTTCCAATTGTCCTCCCAGTCAGTGATTATTAAGTTCACGTCTTCTATTGTCAACCGGTAACTGGTTGACAACCATTTCCACATAGGATCCTTTTTGGATTGCTCATACAAATGGTGCATGTTGGCTCTGAATCGTGTGATATCCTTGTAAGCAACGACTGCTTCCTCTAATATGTGTGGTGTGGTCTCCACTACAGTAGTAATGAGTTGTAAATAGGTATAGAAAATGGCGTTGTTGTCATTTTGTCGTCTCTTGATTGTTGTGTGCCACAAGTTGGCATACCTAGCAGCCAAAGGGTTGCGACTTGAAGTATGCATGCGTTGGTAATACGCGGGCTCTTACCACCAGACCAACACAATAAGGACGAGCAACCATGCATAGTGAAATTCAGTGCCCTTCTCCTTGGCCTCTGTGCAATCTTGTAAAAATTGGTTGACTAAAAATGTAGCCGAGTTCATCTGAACTCCTTCTTTCCATTTCTCGGTTGTTAAAATTATTTTCGCTGGCACTTCATATCTAGTACATTTACGTAACAGTTTGTAGGCCAAAACCTGCATCGCAAACCTGACATCCTTGTCGTTGGTGCTCTTCACATCCAAACCCCTTTTTCCTCTAAATGTGTCGTTTTTTTCTTTCATGGCTTGAGAGAGGGCTCGCTCTCCCATTTTGTGGAACAATAATGCTAGGTTTTCTCCTACTTTTCTCAACCCTGTGATACGCACAATTAGCACAGTATCAATCGAGACTGGGGGATCGAGCCAAAGTGTCCCCCCATGAATACAGCTGAGTAATACCTTTACACATTCATTAATTTATGTACTTCATCCAAAATGTGGAATTTATGTACCTTTCTTTAAGCCCAACACCCATTCCTGTGGCTCTACCAGAATTGTTCATGTGCCTAGGGTGATCTTTGTGCATAAATATCGATCCCTAGCCAATCAGGGAATTTCTATGTCTTAGTGATGTCGTGGTCCATAAATTTCATGTTAGAAACCTTCTTGAGCATGTTTTCGTCGTTATTGACGCCGTCTGAAACTAGTGCCATTGGAAATGGGTACTTTGCATTCACTGGTATATTGATTGGGGGTGCATCATCCTTCCTTGGGAGTAAATAGTCTATGTGAAAAACTGTTGGTGGCACTGGGGTCAATGTTTCAGCTACCTCCTTGACCTCCACTTCTGCTACTAGTCGCTTTGGTTGTTTCTTCAATGCGGTGGACAACCCTCCCATTCTTGGTGGCGCCATTATACCAGTATGATGGACTCTTGGATGAGCTCTTAATGTATGTGCAGGTAGCGTTAACTTGGCTCTGGTAGTTTGGCTTTGTTCGCTCCCACTTGCATGTAACAATGACTTAGATTTTATTGACCTCTTGTTGTTTTTGTGCTTTCATGCCAAGTATACCTATCTCATCCTACCTTAATTGCCTTTTCCAATTCGGCATCGTAGTTGGTGACTTGGTAACTAAATGCTCCTTTATTGCCAAATATGTCTTATGATTTTCCTCTCGTACTGCATATATTCTCGTGATTTCCGACGACTTTTCCTATTTAAGACTTATACGACGCTTTCATGACCTGTCACGCCTGTTGCCTTATTATCGTTTCCATTCCTGATTGCTTTTAACGGTCTTGTCGTTGCCAACCTGCGCATTGGTTCTTTGCAATTTCAGTTGTATACTTCGCAGTCGGTCTCAACCATCTCTTGTCTTTGAAATTGACACATTGTTGTTTTCATGTATGATGATCAGTCCAGTTACGCAAGCTCTGATATCTTGGTACTCAAACACTCTTTTTATTTTTCCTATATCTACCTTTTATTTGTTTTCTTTCCTTTTTCTACTTTTTATTGGTATTTCTTGTTTTTCTTGTTATTATGGTACACTTACTATAATACGGGGGTTCTGGAGCAGCCTAGATTACTACGCAGACTGTCGATTGTCTCTATAGAGTTTCAACTGACTCACATTCACCATTCCTTCCAAGATTTTTCCATCCAAGGTTTCCAACCGTGCAACACCCATCTCGATTATTTGTTGGATCACATAGGGTCCCAACCAGTGCATGCAAAACTTCCCTGGATGCTACATATACTTGTTGTCATAGAGTAGTACCAAATCGCCACCTTGAAATTTCTTTGGTGTAATGTGGCGATTGTGCCAAGCCTTCTCTCTGGCTTTTTAAACCTGTTGATGGAATCCTGCAATAAACCGATCCTCCTCAAGTTGTACTAACTGTGCCAATATCTCTTCTATTTCACTAGTATCCAAGAGCTCAATGATTGTTGCAATGCGCAGGCTAGGTAGAATGAACTCCATTGGCATCATTGCTTCTTGTCCATAGACCAACCGGAAAGGTGTTTGTCCGGTCAGCTTCTTACTTGTAGTTCTATAAGTCCATAGTACTATAGGGACTCGTAAGTCCTAATCATCTCTCTCTACATTGAAGATCTTTGTCAAAGCATTCTCCAATATCTTATTAAAAGCTTCCATTGTGCCATTGGATTATGGGTGATATGGTGTACTCTTTTGATGATGAATTTGAAACTCCTTCATTAATGCTACAATCATTTTGTTCAAAAAGTGTGTACCTTGATCACTAAGTAATATGCAAGGAAATCCAAACCTCGTGACTACATTCTCGAACAGAAACCGCGCCACAGTCTTTGCAGTACAATTGGTAATTGGTGTTGTTTTTGCCCACCTAGTCAAGTACTCTGTCGCAGTGATGATGTATCTTGCCCCTAATCTTCTTGCTTGTGGATTGATCGGTCCTACAAAATCAATAGCCCACTTATCAAATGCTTGCAATGCAACTTGTGGATTTAACGTCATTTCATCTCTCTTAGATGGTTTTCCCACTCTTTGACATACGTCGTAGGACTAACAATACTCCTTCGCATCTTTGTGAAGCGTAGGCCACTAAAGCCCTACGCATAAAATCTTTTGTGTCGTTGATTTTCTTGCGTAATGTCCTCCAACAATTCCATCGTGCGCTTCCTCAAGTATAAGTGACATTTCATGTTTTAGTACACAACGCCTCAACATTCCATCTACACCTAACTTATATAAGTTCCTTGCAATCAACTGATAATCTGCTTCTTTCACTACCAATTGCTTCTTCTATGCAACTATTATTTTAGAGGGGGGCATACCTATACTTAGAAACTCCACAATGTCCGAGAAGTAATCATCCACCATCCTTACTGCAAATAACTACGCATATGGAAAACTATCATTTAAATTACCTACATCCTTTCCAGTCAATATGTGTGAGAGATGATCTGGTCCTGCATTCAACTTTCCTGGTTTTACTATGACCTCAAAGTCATATTCCTGAAATAATAACAACCATTTGCATATTCTTCCTCCTAATACGGGATTGTTGACTAAGTACTTTAATGTAGAATGGTTTGTATACATCTTGGAGTGGGACCCCAGTAAGTAGTGCCTGAATTTCTATAGTGCATAGACCATTTCCAATCCTTCTCGTTCTGTTGTGGTATAATTCATTTCGGATATAGACAACTTCCTTCTTGAAAACATGATTGGATGATTGATGTCCCCTTCTCCTGGTTGTGAAAACACTGCGCCCAACGCTATGGATGATGCATCTACATGTACATGGAACTCCTTGTTCCACTCTAGAAAGATCAAAATTGGTGTGGTTACTAGTTTCTGTTTCAAAGTGTCCAACCGCTTATGGCAGTCCTCATTCCATTGAAACTTGGCTTCCTTCTTCAGTAAATTTTCCATGGGTGTTGTAATATGCACATATCCTTTGATAAATTTCCTTTAATAACCTATATGACCCAACGCTTCCCTCAACTGTTTGATCGATGTCAAAGGTTCCAACTCCAGAATTACTGCAATCTTAGATGGATCAACCAATAGTCCTTGTTTGCATACTACATGTCCTAGTAGAATTCCAAACGGTGCGCAAAAGATACACTTCTTTAAGTTCAGCGAAATATGACACTGTCTACATCGATCTAACATGAGTCGAAGAACTTCTATATGATCACGTAGTAAATTGAACACCATCTAATCATCCAAGTAAACTTCCAGGAATTTATGGATGAACTCCTTGAATGCTCCCACTATTACTCTAGAAAACATCGCAGGGGAATTCTTCAATCCAAATGGCATAACCGTATACTGATAACTTCCCTGCTCCGTCGCAAAAGTGGTTTTGTGTCTATCCTCCTGCACGATTCTTATTTGATAGTACTTAGAGAATCCATCTATAAAAGAATATGTTTCCTGGCTTCCTACATTTTCCAGTACTTCATCCGTGAATGGTGTTGGGAATGGATCATGTAAGAATGTGTCATTCAGTTTCCTTAGATCCATGCAGATATTGATTCCTCATGTCTTTTTGTCCTGCACCACCATTGGGATAATCCACTTAGATTCTTCTACTGGTTCAATTATTCTTGCATCTAGCATCCTGTCTATTTCAGCCTTGACCTTCTCCTTATACCTCAGGTTTAACCTATAAGGTCTCTATCGTACTGGGTTAGATCCAGGTTTCATTGGGATCTTCATCTCGCCTAATTCTCCTTCTATCCCCTTCATCT
>ML807629.1:256545-272416 GCA_009831015.1 Picea engelmannii
ACAATTCATCCCCATGTCTCAACCAAGAACAAAAATGAATGAGGAATAATGAATGAGTGAGAGAGTGAATATAATGAAGAGTGCAAACAATGAACAATGAGTGAACCCCCAAACAACCCAAAGGTGGGTTTATATATTTACTTGGAAATCAAGAACCACATGGCATTCCTCAAGAAGCTTATGTAACCACTTCTCTCAATTAAAACAATTATGGTTAAATAAAATATAATAAAAAGACTTAGCCCCTTTAGCCCCCTTTCTCATGGAATCATAACCCCCTACAACTATTTTCCTTGTTCATCTAGTAGCCAATGATGTATTTTATTATTAATAATGATCAAAGCATTACATTTTCCTAGGCACTTCAACCACTTTTAATAGTTTGGGCGCTCCGACCTTTCATAAAATAACAAAATACATTATTTAATCTGGGGTCTCAAAACCGGGGTATTAAATTGAGCAAAGTGTCTCAATTGAAAGGAGTCTTAGAATGCATGGCTTCCATGTTGGCGTGAGATGAGCTGGAAGGTCAAGAAGAATCCACAGAATTCCCAAACCCGTTGGGAGAAGCAGGGTTACCAAAAGGAGAATTTGGAGGTGGCACATGGCCAATATTAGAGGCCATATAATCTAGAATCTCCTCAACGACTGGACAACTCTAGGTTTCCATGCCTTTCGAATCGGGCTAGGCTTGAGAAACATGGGAGGAGAATTCTCTATTGCATGACCAATGAAGTTGTGTGAGGACCCTGCTTCATTGTGGCGAGTGTTCAACCTACCCCGAGAGGAACGAGTTCGCTCACGCATACTGGACCCAAGAATGAAAGAGAGAATGACAAAGCCCTGATGAAGAATGAGCATTGGCACTGGGACAGGATGTGGCATACACTCTAAGAAGGAAAGATGATCAAGTTGGGTAGCAATAATTCCTTCCTCCCAAGATTGAATTGGTTGGCTCATAACGAGAGACAAAGGACCGAGAATTGAAGTCGACATTGCAGAAAACAAGGGGGAGTAATGAGAGATAATTGCTCTAGTGCAATAAATCTCATAGATGACGTCCATCCCTCGCATATGGAATGCAGGCTAGTACTGCACATTAATCCTGACATGATGGATTTTAACCAGTAGAGGAGGGTGTTGGTGAGTGTGTCGCCAATTGGCACGACCTCCGCATAGCATGAACATAGTCATTGTCAAGATGACACCCCATATGGGGAACCGTTGTGGATTTTACTATGTGAATGGGAATGGATTATATGTCGTTGTGTGAGTTATTAGTTGCATTCATATTTGTTTTAAAATGTTGTAAATGCATTTAATTAATTGCATCAGAAATGGGTAAATCAATGTGTTCATGTAGCTGGTAAGCTACAAGAATTTAATTAGCATAATTTTTTTTGAATTTATTTGTATTTTCAGAAATAATGTTTCTCAGTTAACTTGAAGAATATTACAGTAACACTACACTCAAAGTCACACATCGTTAATTAAGAATTAAATTATTTCATATAAGTAATGTCTAGATTAAAATATTTCAATTAATATATTAAATTTTTGCATGTGAATATAGTTAAAAATCAAATTTCACTTTTAAAAAAAATTAAATGATCAATTTATCAATTTATCATTTACCTTACTAAAATCCAAAGATAGAAAACCATTACAAATGTGAAATTTATTCACATGATACTGAAATGAGTCAATGTTTGAAAAAACTACTTTAAAATGATTATAGAGTAACTTAATCATAAGTTTGGGTTCCCTTACTAAAATCTAAAAAATAAGATAGATAGAAAACCATTACAAATGTGGAATTTATTCACATCATACTGAAATGATGTCAAAGTTTGAAAAACCTACTTTAAAATGATTATAGAATAACTTAATCATAAGTTTGGGTGAAACCATAAGCAATTACCAAATTCCATTGAAAAGATAATCAATTACTAAATTAAAGTGAATATCATGCAGAAATAATGCTCAAAGAATGTGGCTTTTTTAATCCCTTGTGTGTGATCACGTGGCTTATTGATGGCATGAAATCCCTTATGTACTTTTATGTTTTCTTGGACCTAGTCCACTTGGGCGATCTCGTCCCTTCATTAAATTAAAGGTAAAGATGTGACATTGAGTTGTATTATCAAATTTAAAATTAAATGAAATGATTTTCAAGAGCCAAAATCTACATCCCAAGGTAATTTGAGAGCTATATAGTTTTAACATGCCCCACGGCTTTCAAAGTGGTACACCACCTTAACACGTGGCAAACATCCAATGGCTTCAAATATTGGGAATCGGTTTCCAATACCAATCTCATCTCATGAGATCCAAAGTGGTATACCAATATCACCCAATGGCTTACTCGCCCATGATTGAAAGGTTGGCCTAGAGTAACTTTTCCTTCGATCTTTTCCCATCATTGATCTTGGTAACGATGAATAGTTAAGATCTCTACGGATCATAAAAGGTCCCCTCCCTATTGTGCAACTTTATAGTTTGTGCAAATGAGTTAAGTGTCCTTTCCACATAGGCCCTTCCTTTGTTAACTTGTTTGTCAGTCCTCCACGATATGAACTCCAACCATTGATTTCATTACAGATTTGGAAGGCCTTCCTCCATTTGCATGCAACACTATAATCTGCACTAATTAAGGTGGGCCACATGTCATCTTCCTCCACAACCTCCTTTATACTAAATAAAATTCACATTCGATTATTGCATGGGTCTCGACCCTTCCAACATGCCTCCTTCACTCTAAGTTGGTTGTGGTCCCATCCCCCATGTTGCTATGTGACCAATGCTATAACAATTTCCCAGCGACTAGCCCTAAAGTACTCAATTGACACTTGGCTTTCGACAGTGCTAATAACATCTCCACTCCCATAATTTCCTGGCACAAGCATCAACATCAACCATGGATTTGAGACCATAACATCCAATTTATGATAGTGTCATTGCCTACGATTTCAACTTGTTGACCCGTATATAAGTTCATGTCTTTTCTTCTTACCTATTCTTCACTTAGAAAAAATTTCGATTTGTGATGGGTTCATACCTTTTTTCACCAAAGTTTCGAGTCATTCAAAATGCACCTATATTCTCCGTCGTCTCCATATTGCACGTCTCCGTATTGCACTGATACTTAACCTTTTTATCTCTTCGCAGAACGACGGGTTCGCGAGTTGATCTTATCACTTTTTTATTAGGCAATGGAAGCATAAACAAACAATAAACCAAGAAAAACAAGCACACAATTTAACACAATGATTTACGTGGAAACCCAATACGGGAAAAAACCATGGGGCAATGACAATCAGTGTTTTTATTATTCAAAGGAGAATTACAATAGCCAACACAAACATACAACCATCCTCTCCTCACATACACACTGCACTCCATTGTATTGTGTCTCCACACCTCTATGGGTATGCTAGTTATATGGAATCTTATAGATAGTTAGACGAACTGATTACAACCCGATCCACTAGTTACACAACATGTTCATTGAAGAGTGCATGCATGCACATTCTAAATTTAGTCGATGTGCATGTTACCGCATGAGAAATTAGTTGACACTTTTTCAACAATCTCCACCTTGACAAAAATTTACCTGATATATCATGTCTGAATCAATTCATCACCTTTTCTGCAAGCCAAGAGAATCCAAACACCATCATAGCTTCTCTAACAAAATTGGTTTCGTAAACATGTCTGCAGAATTAACTTTTGTAAGGACCTTTTCCAAAGGCACTCCCCCTTCATCAACAACCTGTCTTACAAAATGGTATTTAATAGAAATATGCTTCGTCTTACTGTGATAAGATGGATTGCTAGCCAAATGAATAACACTTTGACTATCACATAATACTTTCACCTTGTCATGCATCCTTCCAAACTCACCCAACAAACCTTTTAATTAAATTGTCTCCTTGCATGCATGTGAAGCAGCCATATATTCTGCCTTAGTAATGGATAAAGCAACTATGTTTTGAAGCTTTGACATCCAACTAATAGGCCCTCCTGCAAGAGTAAAGACATATCCTGAAGTGGATCTCATTTTTTCCAAGTCACCTGTAAAATTTGAATCTACATAATTGCAAATTGAATCACTGGAACCATCATAGGTGATAGAATAATTACTTGTGCCTCTAAGATAATGAAGCACCCATTTCATTGTTTCCCAATGCTCTTTACCTAGATTTTCCATGTAACTATTGACAACACCAATTGCATGTGAAATATCTGGTCTACTACTCACCATTGCATACATCAAACTTCCTATTGCATTAGCATATGGTACACGAGACATATAATCCTTTTCTTCGTCATTACTAGGACATAAACCTGAAGAAAGCTTGAAATTGGAAGCCAAAGGGATCTGTACGGGTTTCACATTATTCATACCAAATCTCTTAAGTATTTTCTCTGCATACTTCTGTTGCGATAACCACAACTTACCATTTTTCCTGTCTCTGTGCATCTCCATGCCCAAGATTTGGAGCCTTCATATCAAACGCCCTAGCCAACTGAGCCTTTAACTTGTTGATTTCAACGATATTTTTGCTTGCCACAAGCATATCGTCAATGTATAACACCAAAATAATGAATATGCCATTTTCCAACTTTTTAAAGTAAACCCAATGATCATATTCACTTCTTGTAAAATTTAGGTTCACCATGAAGGAATCAAACTTCTTGTACCATTGCCTGGGAGACTGCCTCAGGCCATATAATAACTTCTTGAGTTTGCAAACAAACCTCTTATTGTGATCCTGAACAAACCCTTCTACTTGATCCATATATATATCCTCATCCAAATATCCATGTAGAAACGTTGTTTTAACATCTACCTGCTCTAACTCAAGATCAAGTAAAGCAACTAGTGCTAACACAACACGAATTGAAACAAGCTTCACAACTGGTGAAAAGATTTCATAAAAATCAATACCTTCCTTTTGAGAATACCCTTTTGCTACCAATGTTTCTTTATACCTTTCAACTTTATCATCAACACCCTTTTTCAGTTTGTAGACCCACTTGCAACCAACAATCTCATGTCCTTTGGAAGTTCTACCAGGTCGCATGTTTTATTCCTCTCTAAGGCATCCATTTCTTCTTTCATAGTTTTTTTCCATTGAGCACTTTCAGATACCTTAATTTCTTCTTGAAAACAACTATGTTCTCCATTAATAGAAACCAAAGCCACATATGAAACATAATCGTCATACCTAGTAGGAGGATTCCTGACCCATTCTTCCTTGTTATATTTATGTGGGTGATTCAACTCTAGTTAGTATTACTTTCTATGATTTAGATTCCTCTGCTTAACATATTCCTACTATTACAAAGATTTTTCACAGTGACAGACATGAATACTGCGCCATAATTAATCCATAAACTAAGTCTAGTCTACGATGCATAACAACATAATTCATGAGAACGCATACACAAGTAGATATCACCAGACACAATATTATCTCTAAACTCTCTCTTTATTCATCTTTCATCTTACCAATTGACTATTACATTCACGACTCACGCATACTCTTTCAACCTCTCTCTTATCTCCCAACCCATTACATATTTATACCCCAAAATCTAGAGCTTAAAACCCTAGTCTATTTATCCCAAAAATAACCCATTACAATGCATGGCCAACTCAATTAATTGGATGTTCAATTGCTTTCTTTTGCTTTATGCTCTTCATGCAACTTTTTTGTTGTTATTCAATTTCTAGAATGCCATGTTGTCATCCTTCTTTTGCGCTTTATTCTCTCACTCTCTTGCTTTTTTCTTATGCTTGTGCATTGTCTTCCTCCTACGCACTTTCTTCCTTATGTGCACTTTCCTATGGAATGTGTCTTAGTTGTGCACTACTTTCCTTCCTCTATGCACTTTCCTTATACTTAGGTTTTTCTCCCAACATTACATCCAAAATTGCCTATCCAACAAGCCCCCAACACTCACATGTGGCTCGTCTCGAGCCACTCAGGCATGTTGCATGTTATTCCATGCTAAAATGAAGGGTTGAGAGGTAGCCTTAGCGACCTCTACCTCTTTGACAATTGCAGCCTTTGTTGTTGCTATCTCCTCTATGACCTGCGGGGTCAAGTCTATGAGTTTGTTCTCTGCTTTCGTTGTTGCTTGTTTCACCTTTCCTTGTATATTGGCCAATTCTCCAATGATCCATACTGCTTCTTTCTACCTTGGTCCTAGTCTATGTTGAAGGATTTTTTATTGGTCCCTCGGTCTCTCCACTTCTACATATGTCTATCGTTGAGCCAAAATGGCCGCCATATGCTCTACTGGTGGCAGTGTAGTCGCCTTTTATGCTACCTCGTGCGCCTGTTCCTTCACTTCTCTCAGCTTGGCCTCTATAGCCTTCATTTACGGGTCTCCCATGAGCTCTTCCCACACCTGCGCACTCTCCTCGCAAAGTTTTGGACATTCATCTTCGAATTTCTTAATCTTGGCAACTATTGTCGTTCTTGTTCTCACCTTACCTTTGTGCAACTATGGTGGCATTCTGGGTATGCTCCTCAGTTGTAAATCCTGGATCTGCTCCCCAAAGCCCTTCATGACTTCGCCAATCTTCAACAATTGTTCCTCCATAGTGGCCTCTATGACTAGGGGAACTTTTGGCACTTCCTTGTATAATTTATGGATAGTTGCTTGGGTCTTCTGCAACATGGCTTCAGCTTCATTCTTCTTCTATAGTGCTTTCGTGGCCCTTTCCTCAGCACCCTCTTTATTCTTCAGAACTTCCTTTGTTCAACCTTCAATCTCCTTCTTTTGTTGAAGTGTCATATCATATTGTGTTTGCACTTGGGATCTTCCAACCCTTATTCTTTCCAAGTCTTGGTTCATTGTGTCTCCTTTGTTCGTTATTTCTTGCACCATTTCTGCTTGCAAGTCATGTAATCTTTGTATGGGAAATTTTGATATGAGGATATTAAGCTAGCCCAACTCCTGTATTTGTTCATGTAATTCGTCCACTAGCAACTCTAACGCATCTACCTCAATCTGTATGGTTTTATGTGTCCCTGTTAGCTGTGCTAGGGCCAAGTGTGTGTCGTCCACTTATGTCCTTGGTCCTATGGACGGTCCTTCCCTTGATCTGTGTTCTTTCACGACACATGTTGTTTCTAGGAGTTGTTGAAGTATTCCCAATTGATCCTACACCTTCTTTTGTTGGTCCTTGTGCTTCTTTGCAGCCTCCTCCCAGAGTTCCTCTGTGGAATCTCCTATCTGGTAACCAATCCTATCCATCTAACCATTGGTTAAGATATAAAATAGGGTCTTCCGTTATGCCTTAGCTTTCTTTCGTGCCCCTCCTGTTTGTTTCGACCCCTTATCCTTTCTTTTGAGTCCCGCGTCAAGGACTGTAGATTGGCCAGGAGGATTACCTACGCCATTCTTATGATCGTTTTCTTCCTCACTTTTGTCTTGGTCTTCATCCTCTTCTTATGGCCCTGGCTTGTCTGTTGGACTCTTCCAATTGTCCTCCCAGTCAGTGATTATTAAGTTCACGTCTTCTATTGTCAACCGGTAACTGGTTGACAACCATTTCCACATAGGATCCTTTTTGGATTGCTCATACAAATGGTGCATGTTGGCTCTGAATCGTGTGATATCCTTGTAAGCAACGACTGCTTCCTCTAATATGTGTGGTGTGGTCTCCACTACAGTAGTAATGAGTTGTAAATAGGTATAGAAAATGGCGTTGTTGTCATTTTGTCGTCTCTTGATTGTTGTGTGCCACAAGTTGGCATACCTAGCAGCCAAAGGGTTGCGACTTGAAGTATGCATGCGTTGGTAATACGCGGGCTCTTACCACCAGACCAACACAATAAGGACGAGCAACCATGCATAGTGAAATTCAGTGCCCTTCTCCTTGGCCTCTGTGCAATCTTGTAAAAATTGGTTGACTAAAAATGTAGCCGAGTTCATCTGAACTCCTTCTTTCCATTTCTCGGTTGTTAAAATTATTTTCGCTGGCACTTCATATCTAGTACATTTACGTAACAGTTTGTAGGCCAAAACCTGCATCGCAAACCTGACATCCTTGTCGTTGGTGCTCTTCACATCCAAACCCCTTTTTCCTCTAAATGTGTCGTTTTTTTCTTTCATGGCTTGAGAGAGGGCTCGCTCTCCCATTTTGTGGAACAATAATGCTAGGTTTTCTCCTACTTTTCTCAACCCTGTGATACGCACAATTAGCACAGTATCAATCGAGACTGGGGGATCGAGCCAAAGTGTCCCCCCATGAATACAGCTGAGTAATACCTTTACACATTCATTAATTTATGTACTTCATCCAAAATGTGGAATTTATGTACCTTTCTTTAAGCCCAACACCCATTCCTGTGGCTCTACCAGAATTGTTCATGTGCCTAGGGTGATCTTTGTGCATAAATATCGATCCCTAGCCAATCAGGGAATTTCTATGTCTTAGTGATGTCGTGGTCCATAAATTTCATGTTAGAAACCTTCTTGAGCATGTTTTCGTCGTTATTGACGCCGTCTGAAACTAGTGCCATTGGAAATGGGTACTTTGCATTCACTGGTATATTGATTGGGGGTGCATCATCCTTCCTTGGGAGTAAATAGTCTATGTGAAAAACTGTTGGTGGCACTGGGGTCAATGTTTCAGCTACCTCCTTGACCTCCACTTCTGCTACTAGTCGCTTTGGTTGTTTCTTCAATGCGGTGGACAACCCTCCCATTCTTGGTGGCGCCATTATACCAGTATGATGGACTCTTGGATGAGCTCTTAATGTATGTGCAGGTAGCGTTAACTTGGCTCTGGTAGTTTGGCTTTGTTCGCTCCCACTTGCATGTAACAATGACTTAGATTTTATTGACCTCTTGTTGTTTTTGTGCTTTCATGCCAAGTATACCTATCTCATCCTACCTTAATTGCCTTTTCCAATTCGGCATCGTAGTTGGTGACTTGGTAACTAAATGCTCCTTTATTGCCAAATATGTCTTATGATTTTCCTCTCGTACTGCATATATTCTCGTGATTTCCGACGACTTTTCCTATTTAAGACTTATACGACGCTTTCATGACCTGTCACGCCTGTTGCCTTATTATCGTTTCCATTCCTGATTGCTTTTAACGGTCTTGTCGTTGCCAACCTGCGCATTGGTTCTTTGCAATTTCAGTTGTATACTTCGCAGTCGGTCTCAACCATCTCTTGTCTTTGAAATTGACACATTGTTGTTTTCATGTATGATGATCAGTCCAGTTACGCAAGCTCTGATATCTTGGTACTCAAACACTCTTTTTATTTTTCCTATATCTACCTTTTATTTGTTTTCTTTCCTTTTTCTACTTTTTATTGGTATTTCTTGTTTTTCTTGTTATTATGGTACACTTACTATAATACGGGGGTTCTGGAGCAGCCTAGATTACTACGCAGACTGTCGATTGTCTCTATAGAGTTTCAACTGACTCACATTCACCATTCCTTCCAAGATTTTTCCATCCAAGGTTTCCAACCGTGCAACACCCATCTCGATTATTTGTTGGATCACATAGGGTCCCAACCAGTGCATGCAAAACTTCCCTGGATGCTACATATACTTGTTGTCATAGAGTAGTACCAAATCGCCACCTTGAAATTTCTTTGGTGTAATGTGGCGATTGTGCCAAGCCTTCTCTCTGGCTTTTTAAACCTGTTGATGGAATCCTGCAATAAACCGATCCTCCTCAAGTTGTACTAACTGTGCCAATATCTCTTCTATTTCACTAGTATCCAAGAGCTCAATGATTGTTGCAATGCGCAGGCTAGGTAGAATGAACTCCATTGGCATCATTGCTTCTTGTCCATAGACCAACCGGAAAGGTGTTTGTCCGGTCAGCTTCTTACTTGTAGTTCTATAAGTCCATAGTACTATAGGGACTCGTAAGTCCTAATCATCTCTCTCTACATTGAAGATCTTTGTCAAAGCATTCTCCAATATCTTATTAAAAGCTTCCATTGTGCCATTGGATTATGGGTGATATGGTGTACTCTTTTGATGATGAATTTGAAACTCCTTCATTAATGCTACAATCATTTTGTTCAAAAAGTGTGTACCTTGATCACTAAGTAATATGCAAGGAAATCCAAACCTCGTGACTACATTCTCGAACAGAAACCGCGCCACAGTCTTTGCAGTACAATTGGTAATTGGTGTTGTTTTTGCCCACCTAGTCAAGTACTCTGTCGCAGTGATGATGTATCTTGCCCCTAATCTTCTTGCTTGTGGATTGATCGGTCCTACAAAATCAATAGCCCACTTATCAAATGCTTGCAATGCAACTTGTGGATTTAACGTCATTTCATCTCTCTTAGATGGTTTTCCCACTCTTTGACATACGTCGTAGGACTAACAATACTCCTTCGCATCTTTGTGAAGCGTAGGCCACTAAAGCCCTACGCATAAAATCTTTTGTGTCGTTGATTTTCTTGCGTAATGTCCTCCAACAATTCCATCGTGCGCTTCCTCAAGTATAAGTGACATTTCATGTTTTAGTACACAACGCCTCAACATTCCATCTACACCTAACTTATATAAGTTCCTTGCAATCAACTGATAATCTGCTTCTTTCACTACCAATTGCTTCTTCTATGCAACTATTATTTTAGAGGGGGGCATACCTATACTTAGAAACTCCACAATGTCCGAGAAGTAATCATCCACCATCCTTACTGCAAATAACTACGCATATGGAAAACTATCATTTAAATTACCTACATCCTTTCCAGTCAATATGTGTGAGAGATGATCTGGTCCTGCATTCAACTTTCCTGGTTTTACTATGACCTCAAAGTCATATTCCTGAAATAATAACAACCATTTGCATATTCTTCCTCCTAATACGGGATTGTTGACTAAGTACTTTAATGTAGAATGGTTTGTATACATCTTGGAGTGGGACCCCAGTAAGTAGTGCCTGAATTTCTATAGTGCATAGACCATTTCCAATCCTTCTCGTTCTGTTGTGGTATAATTCATTTCGGATATAGACAACTTCCTTCTTGAAAACATGATTGGATGATTGATGTCCCCTTCTCCTGGTTGTGAAAACACTGCGCCCAACGCTATGGATGATGCATCTACATGTACATGGAACTCCTTGTTCCACTCTAGAAAGATCAAAATTGGTGTGGTTACTAGTTTCTGTTTCAAAGTGTCCAACCGCTTATGGCAGTCCTCATTCCATTGAAACTTGGCTTCCTTCTTCAGTAAATTTTCCATGGGTGTTGTAATATGCACATATCCTTTGATAAATTTCCTTTAATAACCTATATGACCCAACGCTTCCCTCAACTGTTTGATCGATGTCAAAGGTTCCAACTCCAGAATTACTGCAATCTTAGATGGATCAACCAATAGTCCTTGTTTGCATACTACATGTCCTAGTAGAATTCCAAACGGTGCGCAAAAGATACACTTCTTTAAGTTCAGCGAAATATGACACTGTCTACATCGATCTAACATGAGTCGAAGAACTTCTATATGATCACGTAGTAAATTGAACACCATCTAATCATCCAAGTAAACTTCCAGGAATTTATGGATGAACTCCTTGAATGCTCCCACTATTACTCTAGAAAACATCGCAGGGGAATTCTTCAATCCAAATGGCATAACCGTATACTGATAACTTCCCTGCTCCGTCGCAAAAGTGGTTTTGTGTCTATCCTCCTGCACGATTCTTATTTGATAGTACTTAGAGAATCCATCTATAAAAGAATATGTTTCCTGGCTTCCTACATTTTCCAGTACTTCATCCGTGAATGGTGTTGGGAATGGATCATGTAAGAATGTGTCATTCAGTTTCCTTAGATCCATGCAGATATTGATTCCTCATGTCTTTTTGTCCTGCACCACCATTGGGATAATCCACTTAGATTCTTCTACTGGTTCAATTATTCTTGCATCTAGCATCCTGTCTATTTCAGCCTTGACCTTCTCCTTATACCTCAGGTTTAACCTATAAGGTCTCTATCGTACTGGGTTAGATCCAGGTTTCATTGGGATCTTCATCTCGCCTAATTCTCCTTCTATCCCCTTCATCTCTGAAAATGTTGTTGGGAATAAATTTTGATATTCTCGCAATAAGTCTGCAACCTTCTCAATTGTCTCAATGTTCCAATAATCTCTTATCTGTGCAAACTTAGGATTCTTCATTATCCCAATGTTGACCTTCTTCGTATTTACAGGTTGTGCGTATGGGGTGGATGCAAGCTCTAGCCCTTCTACTGTACGTGCTCCTTTTGTCTCAAGTATTTGTACATTCCTAGGATCCTCTTCCTTGGTTACATTATAGCATTCCAATAGCTTTTGGACAATCATCTTAGCTTTATGCGCACTACATATGGGTACTACTTCCATCGTCTCTACCTCCGAGAAGATATTTGTTCAAATTGCATGTAGTGTTGCATATATATATATGGAGATTCATGTTCAAATGTGAACATGATTTCGAATCTCCAGACCAATTATTCCCATCTTGTTGTCTCCCTATGCATCTCCAATTCTAAATACCAATTCTATAGGATTGTATCCAATGTGTGTATGAATTTGTGCATCCACTCTATTTTCAATACTAAGTGCCATAACGCCCTACATCTTTCCACGTGACTTGTTGGGTCGCTCTCTCCTGTGTACTTCTGCGCAATTTCTTCTTCCTCGGAGCCAAAGCGTATCTGCATTATTCTATTGCAGTGTGACCAATCTTTCATTCTCTCTCTATGTGTAGACCACCATTTGGCTGGACTCGCCTTTAAGACGACATCCAGTGCCAACAACCTCTATTGTTTGGACACCTGTAACTCAAATGTTTTTATAAACATGCCAATCTTAGTTAGTCCATCGTACCTAGGTGGGTCACATAGCTTTGTTCCAATCCAGTGCAAGGATCGGTTTATACGTGCACATCATCTAGTTGACACTTCATGCATCCTCTACTGCCAATTCTCTAGGTCAGCTTCTGAATATGATGCACACGAACTGATACTTCTCCAACTCATTGCACCATTTGTTGTCAGTTCGACATAATCCTCCATACGCGCAGTCTGATTATATAAGTTGTCAATGTATTCCTTCTTGTTGGCTCTATGTATCACTCTCCTTTTGATGGGTCCAAAGGTGCAGTAATTTTCAGATCCCCAACCTCGAATATCATCTCCCTCCTTTTCAAGTTAATGATTGTCTGGTTATCGAAGGCCCATTCTAGTCCCATCAATGCTGGGTATGGTTGACTATCATCTACTATCTCAATAACTTCAAAGTTTTCCATGTTGTGCACCCCATCTATGTTCACAGGTGCTCTTGTCAATCACCCAATCGAGAATATCTTATGTTGATTCACAAGCCTTAACTAAACAAGGGACTATACTAGCTTGGGTTCGCCCATCATCTCCCATGTCTGCTTAGGTAGCACATTCACATCAGACCCTAAGTCCAAGATAACATTATTCACATCATACTCTCGAATCTGTGCATTGAACCTGGATTCTCTGTTGGTTCTCTTCCTATGCAGTACTTGGTTTACCATTCTTTGCACAATAAGGGTTTCTCTTCCTTTTGTACAATGATCAATCATATCATATAATGTACTTAACACAGTCCTATCTTTCATTAGTTCTACACAAATCCTTAAGAATTCCATTAGTGTACTTACCTGTGCCATTGGCTTCTCTGGCACAACTTGATCTTCTATTCGAGGCAACGACGATGTTGATGCTCCCCCATGTTGTCCAAGTATTTATTTTCTAGCTCTCTGATATGTCGCTTTCTCCTGCTATGGATCGAATGGTGGTATAGGCCCTATTGAATTACTTACCCACTGCTCAATTTGTTTTCCTTCATTTGTCATATTAGTCTATGTTCTAGCTCCTCTGCGTGTAACAACTGCTATTATTGGTCCTTCATTGTGTCTTTCAGCTGATATCATCTGCACATTCTGATTCAGATTTTGGTTTGGGTTGCCTCTGGCGTGCCACTTCACAACTAGTTGGGAACAGTCTTTTGTCGAGTGATCTAGTGCTCTGCAATATGTGCACATTGTACACAGATTCTAGCAATCGCGGGCCAAGTGTCCAGGTTGATTACAGTTATAACATATAATCGATCCTCGTCCTCCTCTAGCCAAAGTCCCTCTACCTTGACCTCTACGAAAGTTTCCTCTGTTCCTCTGATTGAAACCTCTCTGACTGTTATATTGTGCACCACCCCCCTCTGCGACGACATTCTCTTCTTGGATCCTGTACATATTCGATGTGTGCTCCCTTAGTAGGTTGAATGCGCGACAATCCTTTTCTTCATGCCCTACTGACTTGCAAAAATTGCAAAACAAGTTCTTTGGTGTACTCTGATACTTATGTATTAATGGACACTAATTGGGGTGATGGCCCCATTTCTTACATATCTCGCAGTATGCCCCCCTTGGTAGTGGATTCAATGCTCCAACTGCCAATTATTGCGCGAATGTTGGGTATTCATCCTTGTGATGGCCCTCCATCCTGCAATTGGTACACCAGACTTGTTCTCATTTCTCCCTTCCTTTGGTAAGCTTGGCTAGTTGAATTTTCAATGCATCCAATTGCATCTAAACTCGTGCCATTCCTCCAGTATCTCCTGCTGACGATGCCTCTAGTTTCATTGCAATTTCCAAAGCCTCTGGTTGTGACGTAACCTTCTGTTGAATTAGGGGCCTACGAATGTGTGGTAGAAGTCCTGCAATAAACCACACTTGATGTTGTTGATATGAAATTTGGAAAGTCAATCTCCCCATCACATCCTTAAAGCATTGATCGAAATCCCATACTGACTCTCTTTGTACCTGTTTGATCTCTTTACATTCTATGATGTACTATGATTTTGACTTTGGCTTTTTGAACTCCTTTAGTAGCACTTGCTTTATCTCTGCCAAATTCGTAGCCTATCCTGTAGGCCTAATACTTTGTTATTTCATATACCATACTAGCGCACGGCCTCTAAATGTTGTCGCCAACTGTGTAATCTTCACAGCCTCATCCTATATTTTCTTAGTGGACCAAACTGTTTCATAGAAAAACAAGTGTTGTTATGGATCCTCTAACCCCACTCCCTTGAATTCAGGTAGTCTAAGAGTATTATATACTCCTGCCATGTTGGTTTGTGTAGTCCCTCCTCTTGGTGATGTTGGTGGACTTTGATTTTGATTTCGACTCTGGGCACTACTCCCACTATTTTGACTGATATTATTATGTCCTCCTTGAATAACTACGATGGATTTTGACAAGTCTTCAAACGTTATTTATGATTGCGGTGATGCACATGGGTTCGTGGATTCAACACAGGATCATGTCTGAGTAGGACTTACCGACTCTTCTATTACTGGACTGGACTGACACTCCTCTTCTTCTCTTCTTATATCTGGTATCTCCATGATTCAGACTAGTGTGCAAGGTTCTCTTTCCTCTGTCTCACTGTGAATCTCTTCTCTCCCATCCCCAATCTTTTGCCTCTTGTACCTCCTTCCTCCATGCAACTCTCCAAACTCGTACTCTTCCTATGGTGTATTTCCTTCTTACATCCTCAGTCCCTTACTTTTTCATTGCTTTCTTCATTCTTTCAGACAATTCTCTTGTCATCCTATGGCTCCCCCTAAATGTTGTCGCCAACTGTGTAATCTTCGCAGCCTCATCCTATATTTTCTTAGTGGCCCAAATTGTTTCATAGACAAACAAGTGTTGTTATGGATCCTCTAACCCCACTCCCTTGAATTCAGGTAGTCTAAGAGTATTATATACTCCTGCCATGTTGGTTTGTGTAGTCCCTCCTCTTGGTGATGTTGGTGGACTTTGATTTTGATTTCGACTCTGGG
>ML807629.1:303493-328034 GCA_009831015.1 Picea engelmannii
CTCTAAATATAGTTGAAGTTAAAGGATTTCATGATTTCATGAGCGGGAGGGCATTATTGTGAGCGTGTATTCCTCTAGCCATCTATGCGAGGACGCATAACTGTCACCGTCAATGTGAACTCTTTATGCTAAGAAATGAACAAAAGAATGCTTCCATGTAATAATTATCATCAACAAAAGCTATCCTATTTCAAGGCTATTGGTGAGCTTGGAATTCACCCTTAAATTTGTCTATACCATCTGACACAATTGGGTATCCAATATTTGATGTTCACTGGTGCACATGATAATAGGGTTTATTCTAAAGCTGTAAACACCGAATAGTACATATTCTGAGGTACTGTATCATCATGCAGTCGAAGGGATTTGATGTTCACTGGTGCACATGATAATAGGGTTTATTCTAAAGCTGTAAACACCAAAGAGTACATATTCTGAGGTACTGTATCATCATGCAGTCGAAGGGCTTGTTTTCTACAATCGCACAGTGACAAATTTTCATTTGTTTTTTTATTTTGAAATTCATCAATCCCTCAGGCATCTATTTTTACTGTTGCAAGGATTATTTTAGGTTGAGGAAAGCATGGTTTCATATTTTGAGGTAATCTTTGCTTCCAATTTCATAAAGAAACTTCCTCCGACTTTGTAGTTCAACAAACCAGACAACAGGTAAAATGATGTATTGTCATCCAATTTCAGATTAAGAAAATTTCTCACTTCTACTTATTGGAGAATGTTTCAGTTATTGAATATGTGGTTTATAAAGTACAGTTCAAAAATGAAGGATTTAGTGCACGGTGCATTGGTTTCGACAACACTAGGCAAAATGTGATATGTTTTCAGTTTTTAAAGATTTTTGGGCATTGGGGTCTGCTTGTAAAATACAATTTATTTCACTTTTTAGTTGTAAGAATGTGAGTGTTGGTACCTT
The DNA here is from genome assembly GCA_009831015.1 of Picea engelmannii. Lineage (NCBI taxonomy): Eukaryota > Viridiplantae > Streptophyta > Pinopsida > Pinales > Pinaceae > Picea > Picea engelmannii. Next base: position 304,425 of record ML807629.1, read on the forward strand.
GTCTATCCCATTTGAATATTTTCAAACAACAGCTTCCTCACATGTATACATCCTACTTCCTTTGGAACTAAATATGTGATCTCCAAGGAGAAAACCCATATTCTCAACTGTTGGGTTCACTCAAACTACACATGTTTCATTTTTCCATCCTTTGGGGTCTGCTTGTAAAATACAATTTATTTCACTTTTTAGTTGTAAGAATGTGAGTGTTGGTACCTTGTTCATCCCACTTGAATATTTTCAAACAACAGCTTCCTCACATGTATACATCCTACTTCCTTTGGAATTAAATATGTGATCTCCAATGAGAAAACCCATATTCTCAACTGTTGGGTTCACTCAAACTACACATGTTTTCATTTTTCCATCCAACTTCCCACAATTATTCATGAGTTATTTTAAAAAATCGTATTTGAAATAAGCGTTGAAAGACACATAGAGGTTGAAATCTTCTTACATGTCTAGAGGCTACAATTTACAATTATTTGACAAGTTTATATGGTTAAAAACATCATGACTGGGTTTGATGGTTAAAAACATTTGTTTCCTCTTTTGAGGTCACAGGTTTAAATTTAGAAGGGCTAGAGTATGTATACTTTTGTAAACTTCAGCAGTCAAATTGCTGCATGAATAGAGTCTCTTGTCCCACAAACAAGGAGGTCTCATACATCAATATTTGGTGTCTGACTTAACCATGACCTTAAAATTTATTATTATTATTATTATGATTTTGGTGTCTGACTTAAGGATGACCTTAAATTTTTTTTTATTATTATTATTCTTATGATTTTGGATAATGAATTCTTAGTTTTTAATTTTTAAGAGTGATTTTGTATGTGAAAAAGTTGTTTTTTTAGATTAAATTTTCTTACAACCTGATATGCTACAGTGGTAATCATTGTATTTACAACTAAAGGAGTCTCTTGTATTTATACAACTAAAGGGAGATGCTACAATGGTAATCATTGTATTTACAACTAAAGGAGTATCTTGTATTTATACAACTGAAGGAGTCTCTTGTAAACAAATTACGAATATAAAAGGATTGTTCATTTAGTAAAACACAATAGATAAAATAACTTTTCACTTATGATCTCTCTACGTAATATGTATATACGTAAATACGAGTATATAGTATTTAACTATGAATTGCGATATTGGAAAGAACAGTGGAAAATAAAGTTACATACTAAGCCTTCAAAACATATTTGATTGAATTTATAAACCAGTGGAAAATAAAGTTACATACTAAGCCTTCAAAACATATTTGATTGAATTTATAAACCAGTTAAAGGGGGGTATGTCAAAATTGGCTCAATGATTCAAATATTTCTTCAATTTTAAATTACAGCATACACATTTACGAAGAAAAGTTGAAAGATAATGATATAAAGAGATAAAGAAAAGTGGAGAGAATTATATTGAGAGATACGATCTGTGTTTTAATGTATTTTCTGCATGTGATGTCTTATTTTATGTATTTATAATTTTTTCAAGCTCAGATATAGATATATATATTTGATATTCACATAATGTGTGTTTTATACATGTTTTATTTTATATATTTAAAGTTTTCTTAATTGATATTCACAGAATGTTTCATAATGTTTTATATATGTTTTATTTTATATATTTATAGTTTTTTTAATTGATATTTACAAAATGTTTCATTTGTGTTTTACATATGTTTCATTTTATATATTTATAATTTCTTTAATTGATATTCACAGAATGTTTCATTATGTTTTACATATATTTCATTTAATATATTTATAATTTTTTTAATTACATATAATGCTTTAATGTTTTCTTAAAAATAGAATATTTCATTTTACATATTTATAAATTTCTTAACTCTTAACATTATATAGATAATGTTTCAATGCTTTTGCTTTTTAAACTCAATGCTTCATCTTATACATCTAAAATATTTTAACTCTTAACATCTAATACATTGTTTAGGACATATGAATATGAGTGGCACATCATTGAGTGTAGGGATGAAATTTGATGGGCAAATTGTTTGTTACGGGTCAATTTGTCGTTAGATACGGATAGAAATTTTGTATGATCATTCAATTTGTAGGTTAAAATGGGTAGAACATGCAATATAGTAGTCGAAACTGTCAAATTTAACAGGCTTTCCAAATTTGAAATTCCAACCCGGATTGAGTGTAATTTTTCAACCACCTTTAACAACAATTAAAAATGTTACAATTCACAAATTTTACAATATATAATGAATGACACATCATTAAGTGTGATTATTCTATGATGTTAAAAATGTTGCAATTCACAAATTTTACAAAATAAAATGTTTATGCAATTTTAGTATTTTACAATATATAATGCTTATGCAATTTTAGAATGTAACATTTCTTCGATGACTTTTTTTTCAATATAATGCCATGCAATTTAAGATGCGACATCTTTGCAATGATTTTTTTTTCAATATAATGTTGTGCAGTATAGGATGTGACATCTTTTCAATATTCTTTTTTTCAATATAATGCTATGCAATTTTAGAAAATGACAATCTTTTCAATGATTTTTTTTTTCAATTTAAGACTTTTAGGTGTCCATGTGATTATTTTTTATTTATTTTTATGTTTGGAGGAATCAACAATTAGTTGGGCACATGCTCGCGTTACACGTGGCCGTGTTATCCCACTGCTACCACTATAACCTCCAGGTGTGCCCATGAGGCCCCATACGCGGCACACATTGTAAGTCGGGGGGAGTTGAACTCGAAACCTCATAAAACTTCATTTTCACGACACTTGCCAATTGAGTTGCCCCCCCGGGGGCGTGTCCATGTGATTATTATCATCCTCTTAGAAATTGGATTTTTATTCAATTTTATTAGACAATGTTTAAATATCATATTTGCCATACATTTTTGTTCTTTTGAAATTAGAATCTAGGTATACATTCCTATCCTAATTCACTAAATTGAGTGAGCGACCTATTAGATGAGGTAGATCTAGTAACACTCATTTTGCTCTTCTTCTGCATTTTCAAATATAAAAATAGGAAGAATTGCCTCGTGAAAATCTATGCCTCTTGAAACTACGATCTTGTCCCCTTGAAATTGCAATATAATGTGGGCTCTGAATCCACCCACATGGATGAAATCATGATTTCGTTGGTGGATTAATTGATTTCAATGATTTTTAATTTGTCTAATTTTGGTGCCCCTTCCTTGAAATGGGGCAATGTAAGTGCCTCGTATACAACAATGTAATGTGGGATCTAAATCCACCCACATGAATGAAATCATGATTTTGTTGGTGGATTAATTGATTTCAATGATTTTTAGTTCGTTGGATTTTGGTGCCCCTTCCTTGAAATGGGGCAATGTAAGTGCCTTGTATACAACAATGTATCTCTTTGGATAAAAATATAAAGTGGCCATTGTTCTTGATGGTGCAAAGTGATCTCAATGATTTTTAATTTGTTGAATGCTAAGGGACCTTGCTAGAAATGAGATGTGGTGCAAGGGTACATTGTTAGAATGTGTGATGTGATGTGTTCATAATTTCTTTTGGAGGTTTGAAAAGAAATGTTGCAAAACAATGTATCCAAATCAATTTAGTTCAACAAATCAACATTATTTAACAAGCTTGTTGCTTTGAAATATTAGGTGTATAACACTTGAAGGTATGTCCTCGTACTTAACCAAAAAACCATCTTCAACATAGAGGACAATAACAATGTTAATTGTAATGATCATTGCTCGTGTCCAAAAATGATGTCACCTTTGAATAAAAAAAAGATGAGTGACTAACCTTAGGTTCTTAGAAAGTACATATAGAATAGATTTTTTAATAGAGCAAGGAGTAGACAATGTTTTTATCTAAAAATGATATCACCTTTGAATTAAAAAAAAAGATGAGCAACAAACCTTAGGTTCCTAGACACTGCATATAGAATAGGTGTTTTTGTAAAGCAAGGAGTAAACTATGTGTTTTGGAGTAGAACAATAACTAATGTCATGACCCCCATAGGACACATGATTATATCTNAACAAACCTTAGGTTCCTAGACACTGCATATAGAATAGGTGTTTTTGTAAAGCAAGGAGTAAACTATGTGTTTTGGAGTAGAACAATAACTAATGTCATGACCCCCATAGGACACATGATTATATCTTGCAATTGTTCACCTCCTGGGGGCATGCGACACTGCGACGATTCTTACTTGTTTTCTTGGCACACCAAGAATACTTCCTTTAGACTACGCCTTTTCACTTAGAGCATACCCATATTACTAGTGAGTCACACTCCTACTCTAGTGCAACTTTTGTTTAGACATTTGTTAACATAGTTTAACACTTAGTATTATTTAAGCATGCATCCATGAACATGAGAATCCAAAAGAACAATTGTGGAACAAAAATGAAGACAAAAACAAAAATAGTGTGGGCGGCACAAACTGTGCCCAACACTTGATTAAGTCTTTGTTATTGCAAAACAGTAACAACATGAGCACTAACGGGTTAGTTCGAAACATGGAAAAGTCAAACGATTCGCCTCATCTCACCAAGACACTCAAGGACAAATTTGTCCCACCAAGACTCTTGCCACAACAATCTTTGCAACCACTTGCGATGCACCTCAGATGTGCCCACAATCGTAGACTCATTGTTCTTTTGTTTCTATAGACTTTCACCAAGCTAACACATATTTTGGTTCTGCCTCACACATGCCTCCACAGAACTGCATTTTCAGACTTCCCCAAAACCTTCAAAAATCTCTAACTCTTGGCTATTTGTTTTCCATCTTGGCAACTCTACGTCGGTTCGTTGTCTCAAACTTGCTCTCCAAATCTCTTGCCAAAAGTGCTCTATGCTTCCTTTGGTTGTGCGCCTTTGCTTTTATATGGACTCCAAGAGTCACTTGTGTGAAACATTATGTCTCTTGGGTGTGTTGTGCCCTTTCGCAAACCCACACTCAACCTAGTTGTTGTGATCTTATGTGGACTCTGTGCGTTTATTCGAAGCCCACACACTCATCAACCATTCATTTCTTGGCCTAGTGCGTCTCTTCCTTGGTCACATGCTCCTTGCCTTATGCGCCCTTTGTGTTGATCGTTGTGACTCCTTGTGGGTGTGTCAATGGAGTTGTCTAACTTCTTTGATGCACCCATGTTGTCAAGGCCCGATGGGTCCACTTCTCGAGCATTCTCCCAAGTTGTCCCATCCTTACCCAAACACAACCCAAGTATCCATCAATTGTTCTAAGGCAAGTAAGGTGTGTGCCCTCTTGATGCCACACGTCATCATTGTGCGCACAAGGTGCTCTCACCCACACCCAAACATTTTTGTTCACTCAATCAATCACTTCTTCCTTGTGCTCTTCGTTCGTTGTGTCACCGAGTTTGCCTAAGGAGTACATGTGCTTGATGAGTGTTGTGAGAGACCTTACAACTACCAATTCAATTTAGTTCAACAATAAGAATTATTTAGCAAATTTGTTGTTTTTAAACATTAATACATGGCACATAAATGTCTATCCTCTTACATAATCAAACAGTAAGTCAAATAACATTTGAACCGCAATGTGTATCCCCAAAACAATATCACTTTTGAATAAAAATAAAAATAGTGTTACAATCTTTAGGTTCCTAGAAACCACATCTTTTTCTTAAGAATAAGTAGTAGCCTTGATTGTTAATCTTGAAATTTTTATTTAAAAGTAGGTTATTTGAACCACAATGTTTATACCCATTGTGAAAACAATATCACTTTTGAATAAAAACAAAAATAAAGTGACAATCTTTAGTTTCAACAATATCACTTTTAAATAAAAACAAAAATAGAGTGACAATCTTAAAAACAAAAATAAAGTGACAATTTTTAGTTTCAACAATATCACTTTTAAATAAAAACAAAAATAGAGTGACAATCTTTAGTTTCTTGGAAACCACTTCTTTAATAATTTATTTTTTCTTAAGAATAATAAGTAGTAGCTTGGCTTTTAGTTTAGTGGAAACCACTTTTTTAATAATTTAAAAGTAGGTTAATAAGTAGTAGCCTTGGTTGTTAATCTTGAAATTTTTATTTAAAAGTAGGTTATTTGAACCACAATGTTTATACCCATTGTGAAAACAATATCACTTTTGAATAAAAACAAAAATAAAGTGACAATCTTTAATCTCAACAATATCACTTTTAAATAACAACAAAAATAGAGTGACAATCTTTAGTTTCCTGGAAACCACTTTTTTAATAATTTATTTTTTCTTAAGAATAAGTAGTAGCCTTGGCTTTTAGTTTCGTGGAAATCACTTCTTTAATAATTTATTTTTTCTTAAGAATAAGTAGTAGCCTTGGCTTTTAGTTTCGTGGAAACCACTTCTTTAATAATTTATTTTTTCTTAAGAATAAGTAGTAGCCTTGACTTTTAGTTTCGTGGAAACCACTTCTTTAATAATTTATTTTTTCTTAAGAATAAGTAGTAGCCTTGGCTTTTAGTTTCGTGGAAACCACTTCTTTAATAATTTATTTTTTCTTAAGAATAAGTAGTAGCCCTTTTAATCTCTTTTAATCTTTTGTCATCAGTGAAATTTTTATTTAAAAGTAAATACATATTATATTAACTTTATTTAAAATTAGTTTATGTTTTCTTGAAACATTAACATTTTGCAAGTGTTTTTAAAAACAAATGCATAGTTTTTATATACATATAAACATTTTTATTATGAAATTTACAATTCAACATGTCAAATGTTTTTATGGTTCTTATCGTGTTGGAATTTTATGATGATATAAAATTTACTCGGGAATGAAAAATAGAAACATAAGTTAAAATTCATCACAATTATCAACATGATTTACAAATATGAAATCACACAAAATTAATGGACGAAATTAATGCCTCTTACAGTGTCTTAATACACACCAAATGATATAACAAAGAAAACAAGCAAATACAATCTTTTGAGAAGACAACCCTCCCCATGGGAAGAAAGTATAATTGGACATATACCTTGCAAGAGAAGACAACCCTTCCCATGGGAAGAAAGTATAATCAGACATACACCTTTCAAGATAAGGAAACTAGATCCTTTAATGTATTCCAATATTTGTAACCATTGTAATAGATTATAGAATATCTATAACCTAATGAAGTGTCTAAAATATGGAGGAAATAAAAACTAAATTCCATTTTTAATTTTGTCTCATACACCTTGCAAGATAACAAAAGCAGATCCTTTAATGTATTCCAATATTTGTAACCTTTGTAGTAGATTATAGAATATCTATAACCTATTGTAGTGTCTAAAATAGGGAGGAAAGAAAAACTAAATTCCATTTTTAATTTTGTCTCCTATCTAGGAGTTCTTGGGTACTCTTGTAATTTTGTGGGGGAAGGGTAAGAAGTGGGGATTGAGGTTTTGACATCATCTTTTGAAATTGACTAATGACCACTTTTATGTGCCTTAACTATTGGAGAAGGTGCAAACAACACATTGTAAGTTGTAAAATTTGCAAAATGCCTTGGGAGTTGGAATAAAAATGATAAGGTGACTTGTTTGAAGGAGCTCAAAGGATTGTTTGTGTTGATAGCAAATGTTATGCACCGACTACTTAAAATATCATATTAAAATAGAGTACACATTGCACACAAGATGTGAATGTGGAGCACAAGTCCTAATATGATAAATATGAGTTATACTATAAATCCTTGTACAATAGGAGAACTGCCTCTCAATAGCCCCAATAGATTCATATATCTAAATCATGTGTTTGTGTCCCAATAATCATTGTATTGATATTTATATATAGTTATTTCCATTCATTGCACATGTGGGTTCTTTATTAGGTCAACCCTTATACATACACATTTAACCCATTACATATACATTTAATTCCATACCCCCTTTGAGTTTGATAAGAAGGAGGCTAGAATTGGAGCAAATCCTTGGGTGAGTATTGAGAATGATTATAAATTATTCGAGAATCTTATCTCTTTGCTTCAGAGGCAATGTATCTATATATTGGCTCATGTAGTGAATCCTAAAGCCTCTTTAATATGGAGTCAAGAGTGGAAGCAAACAAGTCTTTTATGTCTAGAAGGTAATGAGAAGATCAAGTGTGAAACCTACATAGCCAAACTTAAGATGATTTGTGCACATTATAGAGATTGAAGATGAACTTGCTTGGACCATAAATCTTATCTTGGGTCACTATATCCCAAGACTAGGTTACAAGACCATGCACACCCCTAACACAATTAAGGATTCACATTAATTGTGGAGGACCTTATGGAATATCAGACCCTCATATGGAATTTAGGATATTTATGTGGCTTGCTATTTCAAACAAAATCCTAACTTGGGATGTCCCGCAGAGAAGAAACAAGCATGGTCCACATAGATGCTCTCTATGCAAGAATGAGTAGACTATCACACATCTTCTAACTCACATGTCCCTATTAGAATGAGGTTTAGGTATATATGGACTCATTATTAGGGGCAAAGGATGTTTGGCAAGGGGGGATTGTTGTTGAATGCTTCAAGCATTGGTTTTAGAAACCTGAACTAAAGAAATTCAAAGCATTGCCTATTATTGTATCATGGGGTATATGGTTGGCTCACAATGTAAGTATTTTTTAAGACACGTTTCTTCTTCCCTTTCAGTTTGCTACTCTAGCTAAGGTTATTTTCAAAAGTTTCAAATGTCATCCTAAATCGATTCCTCAAAGACAATTTTCTTACTTTCCTATTGATAAAATTGGGGTTTGGATATGCTTTGATGGTGCCAACCAAGGCACCCCCTTGTTTGTAGCACTGGTGGCATTCTCTTCCTTAATGAGACCTAATTCTTTTACTTCAAAGTTTGTTAGGAGGGGGGTTAAACAACTTTGTTATAATCCTTTGAAGATTCTCTTAAAATTTGCAATTGAAAAAGGTATTGAGAATTTCCATGTCTACGGGGACCCTTAAGCAGTTAGAAATTGGATCACCAATTATAATAGAATGTCAAATTTGTTTTCAAGGCTCATCTTTGAGGAAGCATATGAATTCTTCTTGTTTTTAATCATATCTCTTTACACATGTTTTCAAATAGCTTAATATAGATGCGAAGAAGCTCTCAAAGGAAGGACTCATTTTGTGTGTCAGTGTATGTCCCTAGAAGAAGTCAAAGGATGGGTCTATTTTCCAGGAGATCTTTTCAACATCTGTGTTTTGTTGAGATGAAACATTTATTGTTATTCATAATGGTTATGATTTTCATATTTGTTCTTGGAATTAGTTAATTTGGTACAAGTCTAGCCTTATAATGCCCTATTATTTGTGTTGTAATTTGTGACCTAGTTTGAGGTCAATATATGGTGAGGTTTTGGATAGTTATGATATTATTTTATATAGATGAATAGGTAGACCTTTTAGATGATATGTTTTGAAAAATATGGAAGAGTATTAGTTTTCTCTTTTCATATAGGCACATTGCATGATTGATGAGACTTTTTTTTGATAAAATGCACATCTTGAGAAACTCATTGGGCACTTCCCCTCATTTTGAGAATGGTACCAAGAGTAAACTCGTAGATTGCAGTTTTTGCAACCTAACTGAGTGGAAACGTTGAGTGAGGACCACGATATTCATAGAGGCAACCAACCCAAGGACTTGACCCTACAACCCCCTATTTATAATTCACATTACTCAACCACTTCACTTGAGCTAACCCACCAAGCTAAATCATTGACGAGTCTTGTAGGGTTCTTTGGGATATTTTGCAATGCTACGAGCATATAATTTTTTTAATAGAATGCGTTTCTTTTTTAATATTATAAGGAGGGCAATTTAATTATTATTTAGATTCTTAAAGAAATATAGTCATGTGTGCTATGAACTAGTCACATATATAACGATGCATTTATTACCATAAAATTATTATTGCACCAAGAGAAGTGAGGTGCATTCTAGAACCCAATGTTGAAGAGATTGTAATGTATGTACCATATAACATCCGTGCGATTTGTTCGTCCATGATGTCGATGTCCACACATATCAATTGAATATAGTGCTTTACACAAAACTAAAAATAAAGTAATAATGGGTTTAATGTCAACTAAATAACAATTGAGTAAGTGAATAAGTGGATAAGCTCAACGTTTTTGTGAACTTATATATTTCAAGCATGGTAAAGTTCCACTTTGATGTAGAAGCGAATTTATTTTAAAAAAATCATGAAATGTAGAGTTCAAAAATTACTAGTTAAATAAACTTTAAATTAACTTTTAAAAACTTAAATAAATTAAAAAATAGTAAATGAACGAGTTAAAAAATTAATAGTTAAATAAATTTTAAATTAACTTTTAAAAATTCAAATAAATTAAAAATTAGTAAATGAATGAGATGTAATGAAGTTAAGTTTGATATAATTTTTTTTCATATTATTATTGAACAATTGAAATCTTTCTTTCTTTTGGATTGCAAGGTGAGATTTCTACAACACCAAATTTCCCTATGACTTGGCTTTTACCACTTTCACAAGTATAGGTGTACAAAAATTGGAGGCACTAGTATCATCCAACTTTCATTGACCTAGCAAACTACCAATGATAAATTTGACAAAGTTTTAAAAACAAACAAATAAAAAAATCTTCTTATTCTCTTTGTTTAACTTTGTTTTTTAATTTGATTTCTATTTGTTTTTCAAAATTTATAATTTTTATCATTAGTTTTTTAAGAAAAATAAGATTTATATTTGATATTTTTAGGAAGAAATCAAAATATACATTGTCTAAGCCTCAAAGATTTTGGAATCATTATCCCAAAAAACAATATGTCTTATTAAATCTTCAAAATATTACAGTGTTCCAATGTCAAATCATGGCATTTTTAAGCACCTCTCATGTCTTTACTTCAGTACATAATAATGCCAAGAGGACGGTGTTCCATAACCCCTTCTCAATTGTTTTTGAGGTAAACAGAATCCACATTTAGTAAAAAAATATAGAAATGTGACATTCAAACAAGAGATCTTCTTGAGCCACCAAAGTACCTTCATGCAAGGAGAGAGTAACATTTGATAGAGATTATGCTTTTGAATTAAACCCTGTAGATATGGATAAAGGAGATAAAATCAAAGAGACTTTTTTTACTTCCAAAACTCTTTGCATAACAATACCCAGAGCTAGATTTGTGAGTTGGCACTTGCCAGTTGCCCAATCCATTAGCAATTTCGAATTATCCAACGCCTACAACATCTTTATTTCTTTGTTTGTAGGCTAGAGAGTATTACCTTTCATTAATCAAAATCACAGTACATAGATGTAGTCTAGTTGCTTTGGTTGCCAACAAAGGAAACTGGCCTCAGCACTAGGACCATATTGTCCAAAAGTGAGGTCCATTAAACCAAAATTTAGAAAAGTTTAACAAACACTGCAATAAGCCTAATGCCTCAAGCACTATCAAGACAAAAAAGAACCTGTGACAGAGAGACATATGCCCAAGCATCAAGGTGATTGCTTGTCCAAGTGGGCGCTTCCTTCATTCCTAGCTTAGCTCTATATTTTAAAGAAAAAAAATGCAAAGGTATCACATGCAAGATCACCCTAACTCCACACTTACTTGGAGTTCCTTAATAGGGACCATCAAAGAAACCCCAGGCTATAAAAGAGTCAATATTATTTAGTTCCTTTAAAACCCTTGAATTTTTCAAATATGGGACCTTCCAACATTCCCTATAAGATAGCATTATAGAATGGGTTACTTGGCCCATAAACAAGGACTTATCCCGTAACAACATTTTATTTCTAAACAACTATAATCCATAAATAATGGAGCAAGTTAGAGCTCTATGATCTAGAATAGTATTACTAGAGAGCCACCTAGAGATATTTTCCTGTAAAGTACCTCAATCCTAAAAAACTATTCCATAAACCAATAATAATATTTCTTTTCAGATAGGCCCCGACAAGGATAATTTACAAAGAGAACCTACTCTTTCTGGAATCAATTTACACAAAACACATCTACTTGGCCCATTCAAATGTCTCTTTTAAGCATTGTCCCAAGTGAGAATCTTATTAGATAACTCTAGCATAGAAAGATTATTTTTTTTATGGGTTTTCTAGTTTTCCAAATCATTCTCCACCACTAGACCCTATCATTCCTCAACTTTCCTTCCAACATAACTTCCATCATGTGGTTGATAACCTAGTTTCTTTATGAGAGTCCCAAAGGATTTGTCCTGGTCCTAAAGCACAATTGCACAATGTTTAAGCAAAGTGATGTAATTGAACCACTCATTTGCAACATTTCTTGGAAGGTTAAGGTCCTCAATGATACACCATTCTGGAATCTGGAACTACTGACTAAGTCGTGCATGTGTTTTGAGATATCAGTGAATCTTGACAAGCCCTTTGACCCAACCTTACCTTCTCCCCTCTTCCAATCTTCTAGACTACCTAATTATCAATATCTAGAAAAACCTTGAATGGGGCTTTGACAAGCCCTTTGACCCAACCTTACCTTCTCTCCTCTTCCAATCTTCTAGACTACCTAATTATCAATATCTAGAAAAACCTTGATTGGGGCTTTTCAAAATAATGAAACACCCTTACAAGGTTTTGATTTTTTCAAATTAGTTATTTTACTTATATTTTGATTTTTTATTCTTCGTATTATTTTGAATTAGTTATTTTTAATATAAAAATAAAATAATAATAATAAATACAAAATTAATAATAAGAAATAATAAAAATTTATGTTGGCTCCATTATATATATGTGTGTGTGTGTGTGTGTGTGTGTGTGTGTGTGTACTTTGAATGAATAACTACCAATCTAAATCCATTTAACTCTGGATTTATCAAGCACCGAGAGGGATCAAATCTCTCGATGCGCAAACCTTTTTTAGAGTGCAAAACGAAAAAATGTTAAAGATTTACACCTTTAGAGATTTGATCCCTCTTGGCACTTGATAGATCCATAGGTAAATGGATCTGTTGATTTATACATTTAAGACATTTCTTAAAAAACAATGTTTACATTTAAAAAAAAATTATGATTAAATAAATTTAAAAAGTTTTAAAAATAAAAGATACAATAAAAAAACTAAGAATAATATGAAATTTTCTCGATAATCTATCCAAGAAACCTCACCTAATTAGAAAAAACTTGACCAGGGATTCTCAAAGTACTGAAACACCCTTACAGGATTTTGTTCTTTTAAAATTAATTATTCTACTTATATTTTAATTTTTTATTCTTATTATTATTTTAAATTGGTTATTTTTAATATAAAAATTAATCCTCTGGATGGGGTGATAGTTGGTTCCCATGCACATTAGGATGTTAAATGCCTACGCCGCCACCCTCTCCTCAAAACCTCACAGGATGAGCAACATTCAATGATTAGGCGAGGTGGTGCAATTGCATTAAGAAGCTGGATTAATGGTGTACTCTTTACAACAATGACGACATGTTTGGACACGTACGAGTCACATGAGCCCTATCCACTCTACCCCTATGACACTTCACCTTCCTACCCTGACTATAATTAAGGAGGTAAACAATAGCTACAATCATTTGGTTTTGGTCCTATCTCTGGCTACAATCATTTGCGTTCATCCAAACCTTTTCCTTTCCTGTTATTTCACTTTGCTCTTGTTCGCCATTCTGGTTAACCCCTCTGTCATGCCAAGGGAAAGAGGCAAGCCCAAGAGAGGGTCGGATTATTATAACTTTTTCATCTGACAACACAGGCTAAGTCTTTCTTCTCCCACGCCCCATACTTTTATGGTTCGCCATAGCAACCCCTCTACGATGCCTCCTCCCTGCTCGACCCAGAATAGGATGGATGAATATCCTCCCATGGCCTTTGTCGAAGAAGAAATACCTGCAGTCCTGGTAAAACCCCCCCCAACTTCCCTCCTGTATACAGTCCTTGACCCTCAATACCCATCGAACACTCCTGGTCATTCCACCGGCCTTGGAGCAGACTCTGCTTTGGAATTGGATACCTGCATATTGAAGAGGAAATCCCTCAGGAGGAGTGCAATGAGGAGGAAATCCCTCCAACAAGTGAACCTCCACTTGTCACAACTTCAGAACCTGAATGGATTCACACCTGCCATCTCTCACAGGATCACTTAGACCTCATCTTTGATATGCGAAGAGATATGGAAGAACAACTTTATCGGTACACTATCCTCAACAACCGCTTGGACATACTGTTTGATGCTTTTTTAGGTGAGCCAAACAAAAGAAGATGTTCGGTCTGCACCCAGTCATTCGTCTTTGCTCCTACCCGACCTCAACCTCATGGCGACAAAGGCAATCCGGGTTCACCCACTGTTTAATTTTGATGTTTTTTCTGTTGCTGTGCATTGCATTGTCAAAACTATCATAGAAATTTTAGTGTCATTTTGTTCATGGTTACATGGAAAATTCAAACTTCAAAAACATCAAGACATTTGGCCATCTGTTCCGGTTTCCATCTATTTGACATAACATGTGGCCGATTTTGGTTCATGTATGGACAAGTGTACTATTATGATAGCAATACAAAGTAATGAAATATTTTTTTTAACCATAAAAATTAATCATTTATACATTTGGCTTATTTCTTTAGAAAACAATGTTTAGGAATTTACACTAAAAGGTTTAAAGAATAAAAGATATAACAAAAAGGCTAGTCCTCCTTCCCTGATAGCAATTCATGCCACGATCTTGCATACCATCGGGAAATAAGCTTTACCATGCTTCAACATATATCAACTTTTCCCCTTCCTTTTATTAAAATTGTGACTATATTAAAATATTTTGACTATTCAATTTTGTGATTTGTTTTTTATTTTAAGTTTAATAAATATGGATAACCTTTGGTTTGTTTTAATAAAAAAATTATATGCATAGCATTTTAAAGGTTAGATTTTGTATTTGTTGTATAAATTTTATATAATATATATTTTGTATTATTGTTCGTGAAATATCTCTAACTCATCTATGTTTATTAAAAAAATAGTTGATTTTTGAGGGGAATTTTTAAAGAAACTAAAATGAGAACTTTTCAAAGTTCTCATTTTTTTACAAGAGTGTTAATGGGATCATTGTTACTTGGAAGAGTTTTGATATCAGATCTACCATTGGCCCATTTCAGTGTGTAATGTTATTATAATTGAGTTCACAATGTATTCAATCACGTTCTCGTTTGCGACAAGTTGCATTTAACAATATTGCAACCCACACTTGATCTTTAGCATGTCATTGAATCCTCATCAATCGATCATTCACAAATCGACATACACACAATTGTGCTATATCAACTCCATATTCTCTCCTCTAGTTAATATAAATTTACCATTGAGAAACTTTGCATTCTTGTCATTCAAAGAGATCAAAGTTGATTTAGTCAATGTCACCTTCATTAATTTATAAAGCCGTAGTCTAAACACTCTATGTTCTGGCCATTTTCCAGGGATATTTGCTCGAAATCCAGCCAAAAATTGTTGTATCTGCATATCTGAGTGGTTAAATCTAAGTAATTTGAGTGCCACACATGTTTTTCAACATGTTGAATCCATTTTTGCATTCAAAAATGCAATTTAAACAACATAAATGGTTATTTCATGCAGATTTATGTCACCGGATTATGGCGAAAAGAACAAAAACATAGAACAATTAGACAACGCCTTAATTGATTGCTTCTCAAATTCATGAAGAGTTCGTTACAACTCATATAAACTTTGTGATTTCCTTATTAATGGAAACCTCATATGTTTACTTTTATAAATATGTAAACACATGTTATGTGTAGAGCAACATTATTTTGTTTTAAACACTAGCAAGGATGAGCTCTATCACAATTGTCTTCATAGTTTTGAGTATAGTGATTTCTCTGCATCAATTTAATGTCGATCATTCTTTGTAGCTCATTGTTTTATACTAGGAATAGATGAACATTTAAGTGAAACTATTTTGTCGATCTAATTATCTTCTTTTAGATTTATTGTCGCTCCAACTTCTTGTCACAAGTTATCTATGCAAATGCATCACACTTAACTAAGTTAAGTATCATTAGAATATGTGTGTGTGTGTGTGTGTGTGTTTATATTTTGTCTATGACCACACCTTTAAATGATTCTATAATGTAACCACCTCTACTTAGTCGAATTATTGTTTACAGTGGTTTTTTGCCTCATCACAATTATTCACGATGACCAATTTTTAGGACAACTATATATGTGGAAATGACATGTTGTGTATTGGTCTACGCCTTGTAGAATTATTGTTACCTTGGGATATCAACGATATAGGATACCAAAGGTGGCCCCAAGTACCATAGTCTATGTGATTACTACTAAGAAATGGAGGACGATAATCTCTTAGACCAAGAGATTCATACTCTTCATGGTCTAATTGGAAGGAGCAAATAAAATCATTGTGATCGTTAAGGCCTCTATAAGGGCTCCCTCTATGTAGCATAGACAAGTGGATCAATTGGTGGAAGAATACAAATGTATCTTCATTGCACCTACATGAGTACCTCTACACAGTCAAATAAAGCATGCAATTGATTTCACACTGAGTGCCTCTATATCTAATGGCCTTATTTATATACACTTTCTTCTACATAACGAGAAGATCAAATTCCAAATTCAAGTATTGATAAAAAAAAAGGTCCATATTCAACCAAGCTCCTCACCTTGTGGGAGCCTTATGGTGTTGGTTTAGAAGAAGGACGAGACATGGCGACTATATATTGACTACAAAACCTTGAAAAAAATCGTAGTTAAGAATAAATACCCCATCCCTCATATCGATGATCTGCTCAATCAATGCAAAAGTACCAAATTTTTCAACAATATTGGTCTTAATTCATGCTATCACTAGGTGCCAAAAAAGACAACTAATATGTGGAAGGTAACCTTCAAGTATAAGGAATGTCTCTTTAAGTGGTTGGCCATGCCCTTCAACCTGACTAATGTGCCAACAATATTCATGAGGATAATGGAAGATATTCTATATCCATTCACCAATTCTTCTGTGTTTGTATTACTAGAAATCATCCTCATATTCAAGAGAATCCAAGAAGAGTATTTGAAACACACCATGACAACAAAATCTATACACCAACCTGGAGAAGTGCTTATTTGGCGTTTAGAGGATTCAATGTTTGGGGTACATTGTGGATGAGCATTTTGTGCATGTGTGTCTAACCAAGATTCAATTGATCTATGACCAATCAATAGCAATAGACATTAACACATATTTATTGATTCTTACGCCTTGCCAACTTTTATTCCAGGTTCATGTTGGGATTCTTTCATATTGCTTGGCCCCTATAATGTCCTTGATCCAAAACCTTTTGTAATTGTACATATAGGTTGGTGAGCTGTTGGAACCAAGTGTAAATATAATGTACATTTAGGTTGGTGAGTCGTTGGCACCTGATATTCTTGTTGCACACATCTGAGTAATGCGCGTAGAAGTGTTATCAAAGACAGGGTGCGCACATTTTATGTGTGATGCATGCACCTGGGTAAGTGCGCACATTGCATTGTGTTGCACGCACTTGGGGAAGTGTGCGAGAATCACTGGAAGTGAGTGCAGAACAAAGTTATGTGTGTGTGTGTGTGTATTGAAGTCGTAGAGGCTGTGTGATTATGAGGTTGGTGAGCCAGGATGCAAATAGGCCAGTGCACCTATCCATGTAAATATAATCATGGTTATTAATATAATATTGCATCATTTCACGCAGACAGACTCAGTTGAAAAGATATGGGGGGCCAACTCCACCGGAAAAGGGAAAAGTGGTGAGTTGTAAGTCTTGGGGAATATTTTATAATATTTTTGGAAAAGTGTAATGTTAGATAATTATGTTATCCTAAGTTCCCAAGGGTAGAGAACATGTCACCAAGTGGCTTAAAGCTACTTTTGAAGGTGACAAGTGTCAAGTGGAAGGAATGCAATATATATTTCTATCCTTAGTGTATTTTGGGGGGGATTGCATTATTATCGATGGTTCAAAGAGAATTGAGGAGCGGGTTCTCGTGAGCAGAAGGGGGTTGGATTGTATGGAAATTTCGATTATTACCTTATCTGCACATAGAAGCTTGTAAGGTGTTGAGGGGATGTAACCAAAATTCTACTATTGAGGAGTCAGGTTGAAAAACCGTGAGCAGTCTCTCTGGGTGAGAAATTGGTTGTTATGTAGTGGTTTTCAGACCTGTGATCATACTCTCTAGGTGAGAGTTTTGCTTAAAGTTGTTCTCTGGTGCGTTGAGCATTAGTCACAGGGCTCTGAGACTTCTTGTCTTCCTTGTTGTTGGTAACCCTGGGAAGGGAAGTGGGGCAGTCGAAGGTTTGTTGAGCAGAGAAGGAGCACACTTCCTTGGGTGTGACAGTTGCATGGGGAATGAGAGACTGTGGGTTAGTTGCAACAATGGGAACCTAGGACTGGGAAAATTTTGTTTAGTTTCATACCTTAGATTATCTCTAGGAGCCGTTTTTCCCTGGTGGAGTTAAGCCCCAACTCAGGGGTGACCTGTTGCTTAAATTTTATGAGCAACAAAGTCTATGGATGGGAGGAACATCTGAGTTATGTGCACAGTTTGTGACTTTTATAAAAGATAAGTATTCCTTATGTGCTTGTCTTGTTTGTTGTGTGTATATTTGTCTATGCTTGATATGGGATAATTCTTGTATGTAGTTGCATATAAGTAATTATTGTTACTCTGTTTAATCTTTCTTGCACATGTAAGTATGGTGCTTATATCATGTATTTGTAGTTGTGCATGAGTATGTCAGTTGATGATAGCTTTGTTTGTTAAGTTAAACTTGTATTTTTGGTTATGAGTCTTCAAGAAGAGGATTGGGTGGCTGTATGTGTAGGAAAGTAACATATGTGCACAAGAGATTGGATTTTCATGTGTGCATTCATGGAAACAGACTCGATGCACAATGGAATCAAAAGTGGTGTGTGATTCCAAGGTTGTTGTGCGCACGATTGTGTTGTGGGATCAATACTCTAGTGTGCAGTTGTTTGAGTTACTTGCGCTACTTAAGGTTTTGTTAACAAGAGAATGTTGCTTCCGTTTTTTTAAGTTGTGTGGTGCAACTCTAGTTTGGGCTGAGCGCATTACTTCAAGTGATATTGTGCAGATTTGTGTTTAGAGTAGAATCTGCATAGTGAAATTTTAGAGTAACATTGCTTAGTGTATGATGGGGATGTTATAGTTTGGTTGACTCAGAGCTACAAAATTTGAGGTTGTGTGACGTGGCCTAGCCTAGGGTGGTTGGGGACGTTGCATTTTGGTATCAGACCTATTGGTTCAACATTGGACTTGTATGGGCCAGAGGTCAACAAGAAGTTGCAGAGCTCTAGTTTCAACACTGAGCCTTGCATGAGTTGAGTTATACTTAAAACAAAATTTGGATTGGAAAGTGGCCGAATTTTGAAATTCAACATGGCCTTGGTACGCATTAAGTAAGAATGTGCAGATGTGCACACTAAGTTTATGTTATTGCAAAGCATGGAACTTAAACTACGCAGAAAACAATGGTGCGTAGGTGTGCACAGTAAAGGGTTGGCACCACGTAGAACAAAGTTGTGGTGCATGTGCATTACTCATACGTAGTGTACAAGTTAAAAATTGGCAGCGTGCATTCGTGTTTGTTGAATATTAATGCATGCATGAGCTTCTGAAGGAATGATTTTGACAAGATGGTGAAGAGTTTTCATGAAGTTGTCTCATGAATTCGTTTAACAAATCTTGTTGTCTGCACATTTTGTAGAACTATCGGCAATTAGAGCAAGACATAGTCAATGTAGAAGGATAAAAGCATGGATGATGCACAGAGAACTTACAACCTTGATGATGAGTTTAGATATTTGTATGTTGACTTGGGTGTTGATGGTACAAAATCCAGGGAGGAGCGCGTGAACTTGGTAGAAACCGTAAAAGGACTACAAAAAGATGTCCAAAGCTATAAAGCTAATAATGAAAGGCTTATGAGAGCCAAAGAACAACAAGATGACTTCAATGCCAAATTGATGCAAATCTTGGACATAATAAAAATTAAAATGGATAAGGAGATAGAATCAAGTAGATCAAGAAGTCGCAAGTCTCATGATGAGAAAAGAAGAGAAGAAATACATGTAGATAACCATTCTTTCAGAAAAACGTGTAGTAGTTCGAGTCCATCTCTTGTCATAAAACATAAGAGAAGGATTGGGGTGGACGAGCTACATGGGGAAATGAATAAGATCGAGCCAGGACAATGAACACAAAAATGATGAAGATACAAAGACATGGTTGTTGGGTGTGAGGAAGTACTTCCAACTGTATAACTATTCTGTGTAGGAAGAAGGGAGATTTGTTATCTATCGACTAAAAGGAAAGGCATCGATGTGGTGGGATCAATATGTACAGATACAACACATTTATGAAAATAATGTTACTTGGAGGGAGTTTAAGAGGTATTTCCAAAATAAATATTTAACCAAAGGATTTTTTCGAACTCAAGCTTGGGAGTATGATGCTTGATGAGTATGAAAGAAGATTTTTAGAGTTGTTGAAATATGTTTCTTTCATGAAGGTTGAACAAGTGAAGATTCAATGGTATTTGAGTGGGCTACCCTTATTTATCAGTGACAAGATACAGTTGATCCCAAGACATCGGAGGAAACCATAAGGAGAGCTAAGTGTCTCTATGAGTAGCAAAGGGGAAGGCCGAATTTCCAAAAGGATGGAGAAGATAAGGTGAAAATCAAGGTAGATCAAAGGAAGAAGGGGGATAAACCACCATTTTTCAGAAACATTACGCAAGGAGCATCAACCCTCCAGGAGTCCAGAATGTCGAAGACAATGGGACAAAATTCATGGAAACAACCTATGCAGTGTTGGGGTTGTGGCATAAATCATATGCACAGAGATTTCCCTCAAAGAGGCGATAAAACAAAGATTGCACACAGTGTATGGCAAGATAGGACAATTGAAGACATGGGCATAAATGTGCCAAGGATTTACGCATCGTTGGATAACAAGCAAGTTGAGTTTCATTCACACGTGATCGAGGTAGAAGGTAAGATTAATGACCAACCCATTCCTATTTTAATTGCCTCATGAGCTAGTCATATTCATCTAGATCCTAAGATGATGGAAATATTCCATTTGCCGAAAAACAAGCTTGGAAAATCTTGGTTGGTGCAGTTAGCTACAGGAGAAAAAAGGAAAATTAATGAGATGGTTAAGGCATGTCCAATGGATATGAATGGACTGCACACAAAGGTTGATTTGAATATTATACCTTTGGGCTTGTACGATTTCCTCACCGGTATGGATTGGTTGGACGAGCATCATGTTGTCTTGTACTGTTACAAGAAGACATTCACTTGTTTGAATGAGCAAGGAAATTTGAGAACAATTCAACGCATTCCAAGGGTTGTGACTATTAGGGAAGTTTCATCCTTGCAATTGAAGAAAAGTTACAGGAAGGATGTCAAGTATTGGAAGCGCACATGGAAAAGGCACCTAAGGATAAAGTGTCAAGTGCGGAAGACTACACAATGTTAAAAGAGTTTGACGATGCAGTTAAAGAGATACTGAGATTGCCTCCGAAGAGATATATTGACTTCTCTATTAATTTGATGTTGGGAGAAAAACATGTATCCAATACTCCTTATAGGATGAGTACGCCAGAGTTGAAGGAGTTGCAGATGCAACTTGAATAAATTTTGAACAAAGGGTATATACGCCCAAGTGTGTCACCTTGGGTGTGCCAGTTTTGTTCGTAAAGAAGAAGGATGGTACATTAATAATTTGTATCGACTTCATGCAGTTGAACAAGGTAAAAATGAAGAACACATATTCTTTTCCAAGAATAGATGACATGCTTGATCAACTGAGAGACACATAGATATCTTCTAAGATTGATCTTAGATCTAGATATCGCCAAGTGAGAATTAAAGAGGAAGACATCAATAAGTATGCCTTCGGAACAAGGTATGTTCATTATGAGTTTACAGTGGTGCCATTTGGGTTGTCAAATGCACCAATTGTTTTCATGCGTTTGATGAATGAAGATTTCATAGAGTATTTAGATAAGTTTGTCATTGTATTCTTGGATGACATTCTTATTTACTCAAAATATAAAGAAGAGCACGAGCAACACTTGAGGATGGTGTTGAAGGTATTGAGGGAGCATAAGCTTTATGCAAAGCTAAGCAAGTGTTCATTTTATCAGCGACAAATTCATTACTTTGGTCATATCATTTCATAGGAAGGAATAGTTGTGGACCCAACAAAGATAAAATCCATTGAGGAATGGTCGACACCAAGAAATGTCACAAAAGTGAGATCCTTTATGGGACTTGCAGGTTATTACAAAAGGTTTATTGAATGATTTTCATAGATTGTGCATCCAATTACATCTTTGGAGAAGAAAGGTGTGTGATTTGAATGGACTCCAAATTGTGGAAGGAGTTTTCAATATTTGAAAAGTTTGTTAACAAGTGCGCCAATTTTGAGGATTGTTGATCCAGATGCAGACTTCGTTGTGTGCACAGATGCATGCAAGGAAGGACTCAGTGGAGTCTTGGGTCAGAATGGACATGTGATATGTTATGAATCAAGGAATTTGAAACAACATGAAAGGATCTATCCTACACATGATTTGGAATTGGCAGCCATAATGCATGTCTTGAAGATGTGGTGGAATTATCTCATGGGTAAGAGATTTAAGTTGAGAACAAACCATTGTGGTCTGAAATATTTTCTTGGACAACCAAGTTTGAATTCCAAACAAAGAAGGTGGTTAGAGTTCCTCAGTGAGTATGACTTTGACATAAAACATATCAGAGGAGAAGAGAACAAGGTGGCTGACGCACTCGGTAGGAGGATGCATGAGATATATGCTACAACCATTAGCATGTACCAGACAAACTTGTGCGGCATAATTTTGGAAGTTACCAAATTAGATATGCGCTATGAGGACATAAAGACGGCTTTAGAGAAAGGTATGTCGCAACAAAAATTTGAAGGTTATGAGCTAAGAGAGAATGTGATCCTCATGTTTAGATGTAGAGTCTATGTGCCAAATGATCAAAACTTGAAAAGCCTCATACTGTCAGAGATGCATAAGGTTCCTTATGTTGGACATCCAAGTTACCAGAATACCATTGTCACGTTCAAGAAACAATACTTTTGGCCATGTATAAAAGAGGAAGTTGTGGATTTTATTGCGATATGTGTCGAATGTCGGAAGGTCAAGGTTGAGCACAAACATCCAGCTGGTTTGCTACAACCCTTTCCCATTCCCGAGTGGAAGTGTGAAGTGGTGACCATGGACTCCATATCTAAGTTTCATAGGACTGCTAAGAAACATGATTCTATTATGGTGGTGGTGGACAAGCTTACTAAAGTTTCTCATTTTATTCCATTGAAGTCAACGCACAAGTAAGTCGACATTGTTGAGATTTACATGCGAGAAAGTGCCAAGTTGCCTGTTGTACCTAAAACAATTGTGTCTGATAGAGATTCCAAGTTCACCTCAAACTTTTGGAAATGACTATTCAAGGGATTTGGAACAAGTCTGAACTTTAGCACAACATATCACCTTGAGATGGATGGTCAGACATAGAGGGTAAAT
>ML807629.1:342242-354611 GCA_009831015.1 Picea engelmannii
TATATATATATATATATATATATATATATATATATATATTGCTCTGTTTATTTTGAGAGTTCGCAAATCGGGTTTTCGGGATATGCAATGACAGGAGAACTTACCGTTAGGTACCCTGAGTGCCAAAACACCGAAACACCATATCTCGTCCGCACTATTATTATTTCGGGGTTTCGCACTTCGGGTTTTCGGGACTGGCAGGTACAAGAGAACTTTCCATTAGGTATCTCGGGTACTGAAATACCAAAACACCCAATATTATCCATGCTAAGCTATTTCGGTATTTCTCCATACAAGGGGTCGCGCTCCTAGGTTTGTCGGAAGCCGAAAACTCCGAGTCATCAAAACTCTAAACATACTCCACTATTTCGGGGTTTTCTCCATCGGGATTTCGCTAATCGGGGTTTCAAGATTGGCAAATACGTGAGGCCCGCACTTAGGTACCCCGTGTGCCAAAATACCGAAGTATAATAACTTCTCCACACTCTATCTTTTCGGGGTTTCTCAAGTCGGGATTTCGAGACTTGCGAGTACAAGGGAAACTTACCCTTGGGTTTTTCGGGTACCGAAACGTCGAAATGTCGAACCAAGTCACACTATGCCAATTCGGGATTCCGCGAGTCGGGGTTTTGTATATCGAAACCTCGCGATACAAGAGGTCGAAGATTCACACTCCTCGACTACCCGAATACCGAAAAGCCGATACACCTGCTCATCATACACTCGACCAAATTTGGGGTGTCGCAATTCGGGATTTCGCAACTAGTGGGTACGAGGGAACTCATCCTTGAATATCCTGGTTCCTGAAATGCCGAACATCAATACTTACCCATGCTGGTCCAATTCGGGGTTTTTGTAAATTGGAGTCTCGCGATGTGCGCAGAAAGGAGGCCTCGCACCTAGATCTTCCAAGAGTCGAAACTCCGAAATACCAATTCTTAAACCTGCTCACCTATTTCGGGATTTCACCCATCGGAATTTCACTGGTCAGGGTTTCGGGACTAGCAAGTACAAGGCTCTCGCCCTTAGGTATTCCGGGTACCGAAATGTAGAAATATCGTAACTCATCCGAATGCTATCATTTTGGGATTTCGCAAAACGAGGTTTCGGGACTTGCGAGTACAAGGAAACTCATACTTAGGTACCCCGGGTGCCGAAACACCGAAATCTTTTAACCCATCCACATGCTGTCATTTCGGGATTTCGTGAATCGGGGTTTTGGGACTTGTGAGTATAAGGGAACTCGCACTTAGGTACCCCACGTGCCGAAACACCGAAATGTCCTAAGTCTAAGAGGACCATTCTCTCTCGTGCAGGGTTTTTCAGACTTACGCCATAAACTCCTCCGACAGATTCTTGGGTAAACTTTAACAAGGGTGTCCCTGTGGGAAGATCTATTCAGGGCATTACTTGAGACAATTAAGGGAATAAATTTCCCGAGAGCAGACTTGAATACTGAATCCGTTCAGCATATATATATATATATATNTATGTGGTCTTTCCAATATAAGCATGCAGCCACCATTTCTGATCAAAACACCATGCAGACAGTCTCATACTAAAATCATTCATAATTTCACAAACCATGAGCATACATGTCAGAATATTTAAATTTAAGATACAAGATATAACACTTATCAGAAAAACACCAGGTGTGATGCAACTGTTGAGAGGGGTGCTCGTTTCCACCCAACCGTAGGCTCAGCGATTCTGAATGGATTTACCACTAGCCACCCCCAAGCTTAGACCACAATGCTGTGAGACTGAGTCTCTGTTCTTTAGAAGTCGAGAACGAAGGTTACGCTCCTTCTTCTCTGCTCATCAATCACTCTGTATATTTTTCCAAAGTCCTTCCGATTTCACCCCTCTTGCGATCTCTGTCGCATCTGACCCCCTTCCACACCTCTTTCCTGCCTTTTCTTTTCCGGCGAGGTTGCGTGTGGCACGAACTTCCCCGCGGTGGTCAGGTATGAGGCTTCCACGGATGGGTGGTTCACCCCCATCCCTCATTAACTCATGAGAAGCCTCTTCACCTACCAACCTGGAGAGTAATTCATTTCAGGGCCAACGAGCTGCTCTTGGTTCTTCGGGCCAGTGAAGACCAAATACAGTTTGGTTTGGTGGAAATTAATGCCACCATTCCAGGTGCCTTCCACCACCTTTCTTCATCCATTGTGGTCTCTTTTTTTCAGCACATCCCCCCTCTCAGCAGTCCTGTAACATATATTCATAACATTATTTACATTCATCGATCTTTTACTAAGGTCCATTCAAATCACACATTCACATCTTTGAGTTTGCCATAGTTCTTGGCCAGTATAGTTATTTTTACAGACTGGGGGAAACAGGGTGTTACAGAGTTTCTCCCAGATCCTCCATCTGTCACAATCATTGACTTGTTTCCAGTAGTCATGGATTTTGATTTTTCGTTGCGCGGTCATCTCCTATTGGAGTTCCTCCCTATCCAGATTTTCCATTTTGGGTTCCTATTGCCACGCGTCCTCCCAGAATTTGGTTGTTTTACCATTCCTCACTTCCCAGAAGCTGTGTTTTTGGATCCATGTTTTGTTGCGCCAAGCTAGATTCCAGATGGTTGATTCTTCCCTTGTGCCCATAAAGCGAATTCGATCCTGGTCATTGATGTTCGGGGCATACTTGGCCTTCCAGAGGGTTGCCCATGGTGTTTCCTTTTCTTTGACCCATCTCCACCATAGTTTTGCTCTGTAGGCTTCATTGGTTATCCGTAGGTCTTGTAGCCCCATGCCTCCTTTGCATTTGGGTTTGCAAACCTTCTCCCAGGCCACAAGGGCCCATTTTTTCTTGCTTTCCGCTCCTCGCCATAGGAAGTCCGTTTGGATGGTTCTTATTTCGTGGACTATTCCTTTGGGGGCGGGAAACACCGACATCATATAGGTTGGAATTGCTTGCAGAATCGCTTTGGTCAGAATAAGTCTCCCCTCTAGGTTGGGGGATTTGTAAGTCCAGTTTTTCACCCTCTCCTGTAGTTTATTGATCACTCCTTCCCATGTTGCCATTTTGCATGCTCTATCCATTAGGGGGATTCCCAAGTATTTCGTTGGCAACGTTTTGCATTTAAACCCCAGAATATTTGTCAGGTTTCTTTGAATTGTTGGGTTGGTATTGAAGAAATAGATCATGTATTTGGAGTGATTATTTTATGGGCTTTTTCTTCCTTGACCGTGGGTGTGCCATGGAGTAAGGTGTCATCAATGAACTGTTGGTGCATGGAGTTAGGGCAATTATCGAAAGGTTTGATGTTGGTTACCTCTCTTGTTATAGTTGCACTTTTTATGCTTCTACTGAGTCCTTCCATCATCAGAATGAACAGGAAAGGTGATAGAGGGTCTCCTTGTCTGATGCCTCTTGAAGGCGAGAAGGGTTTGGATGGGGCTCCATCGATTAAAAGTGAGTAACTTGTCGTTAATACTAGGCTAACAATCCAGTTGATCCAGTGTTGCGCAAAGCCAAAAGTTTCCATAGTCTTGACCATATAGTATCAGCTATTTTTTTCATAAGCCTTTGCTAGGTCAAGCTGGATTATCATCCCCCCTCTCCTCTGAAGTTTCAGCGTGTGTATCATATCATGGGCATGGATGACGTTGTCCACAATTTGGTGCCCTTCTACAAAATCCTCCTGTTCCTGTGAGATCAGTGTGGGTAGGAGAGGTTTCAGTCTATTGGATATGACTTTGGAGATTATCTTGTAGACCACATTGCATAAAGATATGGGTATGTAGTGGTCGGGGGTCCTTGATTCATTTTCTTTGGGGATTAAGGTAATCATTGTGGCGTTTAGCACTTTCAGAATGGAGGTGAAGCGTATGGAGTCTTCCACCACTCCATAAACATTATGGTTGACCACCTCCCAGTAGGATTTGAAGAATTCCACCATGAAACCATCTGGGCCTGGGGCCTTTCCATTGGGCATCTGCTGGACCACTTGGTGAATTTCCTCCTTAGCGATGGGTTTGTTTAGGTTGATATTTTGTTCCTCGGTCGCTAACCTAGGGATGTGTTGAGTTATCCTTTGTATGGCATCTGCTCAGTCTTGGTTGGGTTCCTGGGCTATCCCCTGGAAGTGGTTTACCAATATGTTTTCAATCTCCTCATGGGACTCTCTCTCGATCCCATCTTGATCCCTGATTTTCAAGATTTTGTTGTGGGTTCTTCTAGCAATGGTTGTTCTATGAAACAATTTGTGTTTCGTTCTCCTTCCTTTAGCCACCTGATTTTGGACTTTTGGCGCCATAGAGTCTCTTCCTGTTGGCATCTTGCTTCCCATTCCTAGGTCATTTGGGTCTCTTCCTTTTTCCTATCCTCTGTATAGCCCTTGTGTATGCATATTTCCTGGAGTTTCCTAACTCTCTCTTCAATATTTTTTTTCCTTGGTTTATGTTTCCAAATATTTCCTTGTTCCACTCCTTGAGTTTATGCTTGATGTACCTAAATTTCTTATAAAGATTGAACATCCTTGTCCCTTGCTCAGGTAGTTGCGCCTGCCGCCATTGGATTATGTTCTCCTTGAAAGTGGGATGCTCAATCCAAAATTGCTTGAATCTGAACGGTCTATTCCTCGATGTGGTTTGGAAGTTTGCTTCCAATTGGACTGGCCAGTGGTATGAACCCCCCCAGGGAAGGATGTTGCAGTCTAAAGTTAACCCATGTAGAATGACAGACTCTGACACCAAAAATCTATCTAGCCTCGTCGCTATCTGATGCTTCTTTATCCGTTTGTTGTTCCAGGTGAATTGGCCATTACTAGTTTTGATGTCCACCATCTCCATTGTGTCAATGAAAGCTAAAAAGTCTTCCACATCTCTATCCAGTCTCCTGGTGCCTCCTTTCCTTTCTGCAAGTGTTGTGATGATGTTGAAATCGCCTGCCAGGATCCAGTGGAGGTTGTTGGAACAATATTTTAGGTTTTCTAGGTCTAGGAGCATTCTTCTCCTTTCTTCCAACATCTGGGGACCATACACATTAGTGCATAAAATCACCTCCATGCTACCTATGATTTGCATGCTGACCGACAATGTGTGTCTGGTGGCTTCGAATGCTAGTAAGTTCATCACTTGTGGGTTCCACAAAGTGAGAATACCGCCTGTTGTCTGTTTTCCTTCTACAGCCAATGGCTTGTACTTGCTCCATTGTTTTTTGTTGATTGTTTCCATTCTGTCTACAATACATTTTGTCTCTTGAATGAAACAGAGGTCCAGTTGTTCCTTCTTCAGTCTGTTTTTAAGGATTCTTTGCTTGTGTGGGTTGTTTAGGCCTCTAATATTCCATGTTATAATCTTCATTTAAACATGTGGGGGGGAGTTGGGAAAGAGATTTTTGATCTTAACTGAGTTTATCAGCAGAGCTCCTAGTTCCTGTAGGGCTACGCTGTTTGATTTCCTGCCTTTCTTCCTTCTTGTTTGCTTGGGTGAGAGTTGGAGTTGTCCCTCGCCTGCTTTGATTCTGAGGTGTCCTATCTCCCCATGCGTGTGCTTGACCCCTCTGGATTTTTCTTCCTCCTTTAGGAGGAATAGCTATTGGATATGATCTAGTTTCTCCACTAGTACATTGTCTACACCCTGCCTTTTCCATTGTTCTAGTATGTTCGGGAGGTCTATTCCTTCCCTTTACACAATATCTCTGAGATCAAGATCTTTCGTACCTACCTCACTTGGCATCATTTATGCATCTACGTCTGCCTCCTACATGGGGGTGTTGTCATCTTTGGTTTCTCCGTCCATAGGTGTTGTGCTTCCCCCCTATTCCATCTTATTACTTGGGTTGTTTGTGTTCTCATTTGTGGCTTGTTCCTTGGCTTCTCTAGATTTTACCTTTTCCTTTCCTTTCTTCCCCTTTGTTGGGTTTGTCCCGCCCTTCCGTCTGAGTCCTGGCTTCTAGAATGCTTCCTATTGGGGCTCTGTTTGGTTTCTTGTTTGCTCTGTTTTTGTGGTTCGGCTTGATAAATCCATCCTCATCCTGCTGACTTTGGTGTTTTCCTCTTCTTGTTTTTTATTGAGAGGGCATTCTCTGAATAGGTGTCCATGTTCATGGAATATTCTGCATCTAAAAGGGATCTGCTCGTAGTTGATGTTTTGTATCCATTCTTCATCCCTGAATTCCAAGCTTATGGCTTCTGGGAGTGCTCTTGAAACATCCATCTCTATGCAGATCCTTGCATAGGAGGTATATCTCCCTTTTAGGGTTGCTTATGATGTTTTCATGTATTTTCCAAGTTTGTTCCCGATCGTTTCGAAGGTGGAGGGTATCGAGTAGTCTAGCGACAGGGAGTAAAGCCTTAACCATACGGGTACATTATTGAAGGTTTCCTTCTCTGGGGAGAAGTTTTCCTTCCATGGTCGTATGTACAGTCCTGCTAAGGTGTGGAAGTATGCCCCCCCCTCAAAGATTCTATCCTTGTCCTCCAAGTTTATGAATACGACTATGAAGAAGCCTTTCGACCCTAGGTGGAGATCCACTTCCCCACTTGGATTCCTTTGGTATTTTATTCAGTTGCGCAACATTCTCTCAGTGGGCCAAAAACCCATGAACTTGAAAATGAGTGCATGCATCTTCATCTGGTCCCGGTAGAGTTGTGTTTATGGGTCTTTTAGTATCACCTTGGGTATCATTGTTGTCTTAGGTTTACACAGGTTGCGCCCATCTACCCCATTGGGGTTCGCTAGTTTTGGCGCCTCGTTTTGGGTTTCTCTGGCTTCTTCCCCCATGTGGTCCCTTTCTTCCTGGTTGCTTTCTTGATTCTTTTTCGGTCCTGATCCTGATGTGCTTGTCACTGATTCCTTGAAACCACCGCCGCGTGGGCCTTTTCCCCTGTCCACCACTACCTGCTTGTAAGAGGGGGCTCCATTACCACCCCCTTTGGTGACCATACTATGCTCCTCTGTGTCTGCGATTATCAAACCCTAGCTTGCTAGTTCCGGAAAAAGTTACTTAGGGCTCAATCCATATGGATGATTAGTTAATAACAACTACTCTTGGGAAAACCATGGATTTTCAATTCAAGTCATGTAAATTTATGTAGGAAAATAAAATGTTTCTAATAATTCACTTCAATTATTTTTTTCACTTCTTTCAACATGTAGGTGGCATATCATGTTGTATATTAGTGTGTAGAATTTCTTCCATGTAATTCTAAAGATATTTTCCATTGCCATTTAGTTTTATTATTAGTTCCCTCTAATTGATATGAAAGTTTTTTTTTTCTCTAAATATTATACCGAGATTTTTTTTGTTAATTATTGTCAATGATGCACATGTGACACTAATGGAATAGTGTTGTTACCAAATTTTAAAAGTAGTAACAAAAAATCAATTGGTTATCGCCTAATATGTGTGTGTGTGTGTGTGTGTGTGTGTTTTGATCACCAATTGGTTTGATAAATTATGACATATATAGTTTGAAAAAAAAACATTGATGGACACCAAAATGAAAATCACCCACCAACAAAATATAAAATTCCATCGAGTAATCAAATTAGGAATTTTTTCTTCATTGGGGAAAGTGGTTCACCAAAAATAAGATCCAACGGAAGTTTCCCCATCTAATGTGGGAACTTGGCACAATGGGGACCATTGCTTAACAAGGGGGGATAATTTATCTAAGGGGTCATATGACTCTTCCATCATCTCATAAACAACCTCTATTTTGACAATTTTTGGGTCTTGAACTTCCAATGCAAGTTTTGGGCCCTTCTCAACATTTTTGGGGTTGAAAATAATGGAGATGATATTCTCGATGCAATTTTGAGTCTAGGGTTGATCAAGAGATTTCAAATAGGGTATTTCATTAAGGAATTATAATTTGTATGTGAAAGTTATGGGCCCAAGAAGGTGACATTCCATCACACATTTTTGGGGCCCACCTTTCATTTGCCACCTCGGCTCCAAGGTTTTGGGTTTTTTCACTTAAGGGTTTTTGAATTATATTGTATTAAAATGAATTTTACTCCTTATTAAGGAATTTTGCAAATGAGAATAGTTGATCTAAGTTTCCATCCAAGGCCATGATTATAAAAAATGGTCTTTATAATAGCAATTTTTAGTGCATTTTTAGGGCCTTCCCATGCATTTTTTAAGGTTGTTATGCTCAATGAACGAGGACCTATTGATGGCCAAAATTGATCATATTCAACATCATAAGGAGATCACTCGGTCAGGGTCCCAATTAGACCCTTTTCCATTTGGGATGATGATTTTGACTGGGTTTATGGGTCCAATTACCCTTATCTAAAACTATCCTAAACTAAATGAAGATCTAATCTAAGCTAACATATATGTACACAAATATGTACATGACCTTCTATCTACTAATGTATAATGTTACTTGATTTTATCAACATACAGAAGGAAAAGAATCACTCTCTCACAACATGCTTCCAAGAAAGCAATCTTCAAGCTGACATAAGGGCTCAACTAAGCCATCGATAGAGTTGCTCCTATGAAAGGAGGCTTCTACAAATGTTTCCTAAATACAATGTAGATGCACTCTAATCTAAGATGTAGACAACAAAAATAAATTTTAATCTATCTCAATGAGGAAAAGATATAGATCTCTTCCCAATCAAGAGCAAGATAATGAAATGTGAACCAACAATGAATTTATAATAAAATGAAAATAACATGTCCAAGGAAATAGTTCCAAAACCTGTTATTTATTAAACCAATATGCACATACAACTATCTGATAAATATTTATCATATCTTTGTTGTGTATATATCTAATTCAAATGGAAATGCATTTAAGCCGATAAATCATGTCAAAAAACTTGAACAATCCAAATAAAATGACAAGAATAAAATCAAAACGAATATAACACTAAGCTAATAAATATCTATGCAACTAAACGTATAAATGTTTTCTCAAATGCAATATTTCAGTTCTATCTCTACCCTTATCCAATCTTGCAAGATAGATTGTCAGAAATTTGAAATAAGCAAGAGTTATTATAATTCAATAATAGTGCTGAAAAGATAGTCATACTCATAAAAACAGAGAGTAACGAGAACTGAATAAACTCTTTATTAAATCTTCAAAGTGAACAACAGTGCTCAATAATGGCTACAAAATAAGAAGGTCTTCCAATGTTGATTCAATAGATGGTTAATCCTCTACAAGATGAATACTCATTACAATAGTGAAATGAGTCTCTACTCTTGCATCAATTCTCTCATTATTCTACATCCACCTCATACACAAGAATAATCATATTTTTTATAATCTCTTCCACCCAGGTTGAATCCCTCTTGAGTCGGTCAAAACTTGCTCACGAATCTGCTATAGAAATCATAACAGAATCAACTACAGAATTTGTAAAAGGTTAATTCTAGACAGAACCCGCCCATAAAACACATCATATCTTCAAAATATTTAACGTCTTCACAAGTAGTTTGTAGGTTAGATAATTGGGCCTTTTTTCAAGATTTATTTTCAACCGATTTGCCAAATTCTGCTCTTTTTTCCCAAAAATTGATCTGCAATAACATCTCCCGAGGATTGGTGCGATCTAAGAAAATTTGTATCACTCCAAACCCGATTTCTCCCAAACGATTTTGCTTCTGAGTGAATCATTTTAGGATAAGGTAAATAGGTATGTTCCTGAAGTGGGTTTTCAACCATTTGAAGGTATTCCTCACTGATCGCTCAGAAATCAACCTGCAAATTACTTCATGTGAGCTGGTCGTAACAACAAATATGGGAAATTTCGCCTCCTTCTTGATAAGATTTCTCCCCAAGTATTCATTTTCTAAGGAAATGGTTTGCGGAGAATGTAAATAGACTCATTTCTGAAGTGGGTTTTCAACTGTTTGAATATATTCCTCACTGTTTCTTCGGAATGAAAGATGGAAGATAACCTCCTGAAATTGATACGAATTTTCCATTTGATGTTGCCCAAGCATTACGCCTTGTAGAGATGAATAATTTTAACTGAATGAATTATTTTGGGAATATTTTGGAGACTATAGATGAACTGCAAATCTGTAATATATACTTGTAATAAAAAAGAAATTAAATTAACAACAAAAATCTATTAAAATATGAACTACAAGATCTCCAAATCTTAATTAACTAAAATCAATTAATAAAATCTAATCTAATTAATATCACTTATTCTAAATATACTAGATTGGACATTATATTTTGAGATTTGGGTATTTTGCAAATTTGAGGAGATTAATTTCATATGATTTAATAAACACTCAATTGTTGGAAAATTTCAATCAACCAATTGAACCATATTTTAGAATCACATGCTAATTATTGAATGATAAAAATATTCCTCATAATCTTGTTTTAGAACAAAGTGAATATGAGAAATTCACATTAAAACTACTATCAATAATTCACAAAGTTGTTGTGATATAATAATGTCCAATGAAAAACCAATCCAATCACCTAAATGATAAAATATTTACATGACTATATAATAAAATCAAACCAAACCAATCATATCAATGGAAAGATATCAATGAGAGGAAGATGATGAGAAAGTCAAAAGGACAAACAAGACATAAACAACACTAGAGATAGAAAACCAAAAACAAATCAAGGTAACATTACCAAAATTAATAAGGGGACCCCTTTAATTTTTTGAGAAAATTATGGGGGGTGGTGTGGCCACAACATGACCTAAATTAATATGCTAATATTCTTTCCCATACACCAAGGAAAACCCCAAAAGAGATCATTCGGTGAAAAGTTATGATCTCGACAAATATCCCATTTTCTTTGAACAACTTAGAGTTGTCCACTTCAATGTTCCCACTTAGCCCTAACTTCATGCTAGGGTTAGGTTTCTTCCATTTTAGGTTTTTTGTTCCTTTTAGAATGCACACAAATGTAGATCAACCTGGAATACATTTCATTAATATGATACACTTATAAATGCATGATATTGACCTTTGGATTCATCTTCCAAGATGCCTCTTGGACTCTCAATGATGTTTCATATTCACTCGTGACTTTTCGTATTCATTCTCAAGTGAATAGTACAAAATACCATAACCCTAACAGATTAGGTTTCTAACATTCCCCCCCTTAAATCGAAGGGGTGTATGTGAGTCCAAGCAGAAAGTTGAAATATGGAAGTGGACAACTGCCAATGGCTAAATGTGCTCTCTGAATTTGGTGGTTTTGGGATGACCAAAAACCAAATGGCTAGCAAAAGTTGATGTCTTCTACTAAATGGTGGTGGTGGTTTAAGGAAGACCACAAATTTTGGAACTTGGATCTAAGGCTCAGTGGTTCCCAAAAAAATTCCTAATTTATCTAGAAGTTGATGTCATTTGCTAATTGGAAGTGCTCTTGGATGGAGGTTTAAAGATGACCACAAACTATTGTCTAGAAGAATTTGTAAGTCTTCTTTTACATGGAGGTCTAAGATGACCACAAAATATCTAGCAGAAGCTGTAAGTATTATACTAAATGAGCTTTAAGGAAATCTAAAAACCAAAACATGCTAATGGAATATAGCTTTGGCGTTGACTTGTTTGTTGTTGCTCGATTGATAGGACTCTGAAACTTGAAGCCTAACTATCACTCGTTGATATTATTCCTCTCTTGTTAAGTACAAGGTGAGAAGATGGAGGGTGTCAGCTTCTACTGAAAATTTACCCATTTACAATGTAATTTAATCATAATTTTAAAAATTTACAAGTAAACTTACAAAAATACTATTTGCAAGTTACCATTGTTCTTGATTTTGGAGTTGAATTCATCTTCAAGATTGAACGTGCCATCTCTCGTTCTCCAAAGAACTACCAACTTCTTTGTATTCTTTCCAAAAGCTGAGCACTGGAATAAACTGAATATTTTCCCCTGAACATGTCACACATGACTATGCATTTTCATTGACATAACATTTCAAACACGAACTATTCACCTCGGCTACTGATCAATCCTCCTACAATTCAAAGAAGTCCACCCTTATACTCAGTAGTACCTGCAATGTACTAAATGTTGCCTACAAAATACCTTAGGTTTCATGGAAGAATAAGATAGTTGATGGGTTTTAACAAAGTCCAATCTTGGTTGGATTAGAAATATGGGAAAGTTATGGGCTTGGTGAGGAAATAGTGGGAAAATCAGTTCCTAGGCTCAGATAATGTATACAAATGAGAAGATGGGTATTCATGAAAATGAGCACTTGGGTACATGTGAAATGGCTTAGAAGAGGATGAAAATGAGCTCACAGTTATGCAACTCATAATGAGGAAATGAAAAGGCTAAAGTGATTTTACTTGCACAAGCTATAAACGACTCAATTGTCCTCCAAAGTGGTCAACCTTGTGATTGAAAAGCTCGTAGGCATAAGATTATAACAAATTATTTGTCTTGTG
>ML807629.1:359786-377942 GCA_009831015.1 Picea engelmannii
TTGGAGTAAGTAAAACGTTGTCAGTATTGCAGAATCATTGTTATTGGCCTCAGATGCAAGAAACTGTAGCTAAATACATACGAGGATGTGTTATGTGTGCAACAAGTAAGCCTAGCAATAGGAAATTGGGTTTGTACACACCTATTCCAGTTTCTTCTCGTCCTTGGGAAAGCATTTCTATGGAATTTGTAGGAGGACTACTTATGTCGAGGAAAGGGCATGATTACCTATATGTTGTTGTGGATAGATTCAGCAAAATGTGTATCTTGATGCCATGTACCAAGCAGATCACTGCTGAATAAACAACTCATATTTTCTTTCAGAAGGTTTGGGTACATTTTGGGCTACCCATGTCTATTGTTTCGGATCGGGATTCCCGGTTCTTGGGGGAATTTTGGTCAACATTATGGGAGCTTATGGAAACTAAACTGAAGAAAAGTACAACTTTTCATCCACAGACTGACGGGCAAATAGAGGTAGTGAAAAGGACAGTGGTTCAGCTGCTCAGAGGATATTGTAGTAAACATCCTAAACTTTGGGACAATCAGTTGCAGTACATACAACATGCTTACAACCATGCAGTTCATTCTTCCACGAAGAAATCTCCTTTTGAAACTTGTTTTGGTTGTTTGCCAAAAACACCCATGGATTTTTCTTTTGGCAAAGATGCAGTGGATGGACATCATGATGCAGATAAAGCTTTAAAGTTCATTCAGAGAATCCAAGCGGTGCAGCAGGCAGTTCAAGAACAGTTGGAGAAGAGCCAAGCAAAGTACAAGGCCAGGCATGATAAGCATCGAGTTGATCATCAATTCCAGGTTGGAGACCGAGTTTGGTTACATATCACCAAAGAACGAATGAAAGGTGAAGGTAAAAATCTTAAGCCTATCAGGTATGGTCCTTTTGAGATCTTGGAAAAGATTGGTACTAATGCTTTTCGCTTAAATTTACCTCCATACATGCAAATCTATTCAGTTGTCAATGTTGAGAATCTTAAATTGTATGAGCCTCCTATGATCATGGATGAGGAAACTAACATGCAGATTCCTTCAGTTGACGATATGGCACCTGAATATATGAATGAGTTGCAGGATGATGTCATTCTTGACAGAAATGTAAGGACTTCACAAAGGGGGAATGTTAAGTACCTTCGAGTGGGGTTTAAAATCCTAGCAAAGCAAGATGGATGGAGATTGGAAAAGTGAGGGAGTTGTACCCTCACTTACTTGCAGAGTGATTCAGGATTTTCGAGGTCCAAAAGCTCTCCAATGGGGAGGAATGATCTAGGGGGTCATTCGTCTTCAAAGTTACACTGATCCAAGATAAAGAGAAAAATGGTACAATGGCAGCCAGGTTTGGTAAACATTAAGACTTTACCACATTTTAAAAGAGGGTTAATGCATTTTTGGTTATTAGCTATGAGTCACATAAGCTAAACTTAACCATATAATATGCTTTGCCACATGGTGTGAAAGGCTAAACTCAATGTTTTCACCACCAACCAATGATATGCTAAAACGGTTCTTTCACATAGGAGTGTCATAAGTTATAATATTATGTGTTATAACCAAAGTCCGATTAAATAACTAATGGTTATAAAATATCTGTGGCAAGGTATGTTATTTGCATAGCTTGGCGACAGTTCATAACATATGTGGCAAGGCCCGCGCGGTTAAAATAGTAACATCAAATGTTTTTGCACGGTTAAACGTTCTATTCGTAACTGTGTGAATCTGGTGCACAATTAAAGGAACATTTGGCGGTAATAGCATGGGCCGCGCAGTCAATGGTTGAATAGTCTGTCACATGGATGAGTCGGTAGGTAGCACATCTGGCACAGTTGGCGGGATATCTCATATGGTTTAGTTGGCATATGGAACAACTCAGTCTTGGCGGATATAACAGTTGGAGTTGAGCCCAGATTTGTTAACAGGTTTGGCGCGATAGCCATAACAATACCATGTGCAAACACTCAGCGAAAACATGGAGTCAGCTATGAATAGATCCGTTCTGTTATCAAATCGCGCAACAATAGATGGAAACGCGCCAAGGTCAGGGGTCTCAGCCTATTTAACTCAGCGTTTTGGCCATGACGAGGGGAGAGTTCTTCATACAGATATTTTCATATGTTGGCAATGTTATAGTCGATTATTCTCACTGCGTGTTTGGCTTTCCACGCCATTTTGGAGGCCAATTCGTACGTTTCAAGGGAGGAGAGTATTTGCTGTAATTTTGATCCAGATATTGTTCTGTTGAAGTCGACCATTCTCTGTTTCACTTGGTTTTCTTTGCCAGTTAGTAACTTCTACAGTGGTGAAGTTGTTTCTACCGAGACAGAGGACAGAGAGAGGGTTTAGTTATGTGTTGCCAGATTGTTGTTTATATGTAAAATCGACTGCACTCTGTTATGATTTAGTTTTCTTTGCCTTTTGAAGGCTGAATTGTAATTTCC
This sequence comes from Picea engelmannii, assembly GCA_009831015.1. Taxonomy (NCBI): domain Eukaryota; kingdom Viridiplantae; phylum Streptophyta; class Pinopsida; order Pinales; family Pinaceae; genus Picea; species Picea engelmannii. The sequence continues at coordinate 362,239 of ML807629.1, forward strand.
AGAAGAGAGGAGTCTTGAGGGTTTTATACAACATTCTGTTATGTTGCTAAAGTTGATGTTCAGAGATTCCAAAAACATTTTGTACCATTTTAAAGCCATTAATTGGATCGGTACCCATTGGAGAGGGACCCAGAGACGTAGCCCAGTGAAGGGAGTGATCGGTACCCATTGCTAAGTTGTTGCATGTATCTGAAATTCAAATGTCCAAACCTTTCGTGCCATATCCTACTACTTTCATCAACATGAGTGAGCAGTAAAGCAGAATTAGGTTCAATGAATTCAGAAAAAAGTATACAATCTAGACTGATGATTTACCTCACTGGTAGCAACCCTAGAGTTGGTTTTCATGTCGTAGATATCCACGGAATTTGGTGTGAATATGAATTTCTTTCCGGTGCCAGAATTCGTCATCTGATGCATGGAGAGAAGTTTGACAGAAATTTTGGGAGCGTGCAACACATTCTTGAAGCTTTCGTTGGTGAGTTCAATCCTTCCTTTGTTGGTGACTTCGACAGAAGAGTTGTCCTCCATTAGAATAGGAGGACCTTTGCATGCATCCAAAGAGGAATATATTTCTTTTGATGCAACCATGTGATGTGATGCTCCTAAATCTACGATCCAAACATCGGGAGAGGAGTTGATGGTAATCAAGGCATGGCTAGAATTGCCTTTCTTGGAATTCAGATCTTTTGGCTTCTTCTTCTTGGAACCCTCGGGGATGCGATCTCCAAGGTTGTTTTGCTGAAGTATTTGAGACATCAGATCTATTTTTTTTTGCATGAATGTGGATTCCGAATGGAATCCTTTGTGATAGTACGTGCATTTCTCCCCTTTTCTTTCCTTTTCCCCTTTGGATCTGGAGGCATCGGTGAAGGGTTTTGTGTACCCTTCCTTCTTTGGATGTGCATGAGCTTTCCGTTTATCTTTATCTTTAGATTTCTAATATTTGTGGATGTCATCATGCACAATGAGTGCATGCTCCCTTGGGCCTTTGATTGTGCCCATGTTGGTGAGCTTGGTTTGCTCGTGTGTCAGGGATTCGATAAAGTCCTCAAGAGAAGGCATCTTCCAGTTGGCCCTAGAGGCAAATCTAACAGAATGGAATATGGATACGAATACAGAGAATTCATGACCAAGCTTGGAGAGAATGGTGAGAACTGTTTGTTTCTCCTCCTTCGATTTATCAACCCCGCAAGCTTTGAGTTGCGACAGTAAATCCTTGAATTTTGTAAAGAAATCTTAGATATTCTTGAAGCTTTTTGGATCCAATGTAAGAAGTTCCACCTCCAACATGTGCCCCCTCATCTCATTATGTTTTCCAAAGAGCCCTTTCAAGGTGGTCCAGGGTTCATTGAGAGTCTTACGGGAAGATATATGAAAAAGGAGATCGGGAGAAATAAGACTGCAAATTGTTCCGAGTGGCTCATCCATGTGATTTAAATACTTGGATTTTTCTATGGCTGATGTTGGTTTTGTATCTATATTAAAGGTTAACCTATATAACCCTCTGGTTTGGAGATGTATGGTTGTTTTCTCCTTCCATACAAAATAGTTGTAAGGTGTAAGAATGAATTCTTTTTGGAAATCCATCTTTCTGTTGTCTTCAATCTTTTGTACCTGCAAAATTTTTTGGTGTAGCTTTTGCTTAGCAGTCCATCGGCTCTGATACCATGTAAATGTGTTGAACCTGCATAGAATAGATCTAGCTAAATAATGATACACACATTTGCAGATACAAAAGGAGAAATAAGAAGAAGGAGAGAAATAATACAAGAATTCTCATTAACTATTTGAATAATGAATAATTTACACATGATATACTATTTATAACTCAATGAGTGTGCACCAGAGGAGAACCAATCCGCCATAGTGGTGGTCTAGAGTGATTTGGACACACACCAACTGTTATGGAAGTGAATTACCACCTAGTCTAGTCTTTTAGGCAGTTACAGGAGTGAATTGCCACCTAGTTGAGTTAACTAGTCAACTAGTCTTTAGTTAACTGACTGAACATAGAGTAGTGAGGAGTTAACTTAGGGAATCAAGGGTAATGCACCAGTCTGGTGATGATACCAAGGCAAGGTCGAATTAGCATGGTGATGATCCCAATGTTTCATGGTGACAAAACCAATGCAACATCTAAACTCAACTCAACTAGTCAAACTGAAGTGTCAACTGAAAGAGAATATTCTCCAAGTGGAATATTCTCCCCTAAAATATAGGAGACTAGATAATGACTAATTATGACTAATAAACAAGGAAAAACCTTAGGAAAAAGAAATCCTAGATGTGTGTGAAGTAACTCCAACACTTCCCTGTCTATCAAGGCCTTTAAAAATCCTTTGTTTATGCAATCCCTCATCTGCAACCATTGGGTGTATACATTCAATTGATCTCCTTAAGCTCAAAAAAATTTGCCAACTTTAAGAAAGTGTTGAATCTTGGCATACCTAGTTTGCATTTCTTCATGAAAGAGGTTAAATTAGAGTGGTCAATTAACTTTCTCTAGTGCTTCCTTCATAGCCTTCTAACATTTTTTCCATATGGAGGAAAATGATCTCCCATTTCCCGTTTAAGAAGTAGATAATGCATGCAATGGAATCCTGGCACCACATAATCTTGGCATCTTCCCCCCTATGTCTAGGTAAGAGATTCTGAAATATTCTAATGGAGTTCGTACAACTTTGACTTCTCAATGACACATTCATTTCTAAGTGGGACTTGTGCATTCACATTTTATTGTCCTTGCAAGAAAGAGACAAGTATAATGGTTGGTGGTATAAGAGAGTGACCTCTCTCAGAAATTGAACAAGCCTTGGACCATTGTAGTGGAAGTAAAATGTGTTTTTCTCAAACAACAAGGTTCGGTCCAATCCCTTATGAACCATTTTGTTTCCTTTCCAAAAGTTAAATCAAGTAAACCAAATTTGAAAGGGTTCAACCCATGTAAATGAGATCAATTCAACCTCTGACATTGCATCCCAAGTTCAACTATCTTGCTCTTCTACAAGGGCCCAATAGTGTTGTGGTGAGAAAAGATAAAATTCTACAAGTGTTTGTCCATCTCCCTTTTATAATTATAGGGTAAAAGAGTATTGGGAATTTATATCATTATTTTTGGAGTTCTTATGAACTACTTAAACCCATCAACCATTCGAGTAATTAGCCGCTTGAGAAATAGATTGAGCTCGAACTTGAGATGCTTGGTTAGCAGGGGCAATAGGTGGATTTGGCTTAGCCATGACACAATAATCATATACCTTTTAATAGAGGCTTTAGCATCAAACTAAAGTATTCAATAGATTGATATAGTAAACAAGTTTCTTGATCATTTTCTCTCCAACCTAGAGTAAGGCTGATGCGGCAACATCTAGCAGTAAATCTTAAGATTGACCTAATGGGTCACAAACATTTACCAAGGGATTTGGTTCCCTAATTTATTTTATTATGTCTGTATTAATTATGAGATGTCTCTAGAATACATTTCCATTGAGTTTGTTTGATTATATATCAAGTTGTTTTTCATAGGTGTTAAGTCTGTTGCTAAATATTAGGAGCAAATTTCTAGTTTAGGCATTTGTTAAGATAACTCGAGATTCATTTGTTTGTAATCTATTTGAGGGCTCGAGATATATTGAATTCTTTGTAAGAGACATAGGTTAGCGAGTGTGTGAAATTGAATATGTAAAAGTGTGGATCGCACAAGTCCAAGAGACTAAGAAGGAACGAGTTTTCCTGTGTAAATTTACTCCTTCATTGATATTAAGAAAGAATAGGGCATGTGGTGTTCTCGCACTGCGTGTTTGCATTTTGTCGCACTATGTGTTTCAATTGTTAAACTCTATGTATAAGTTATCTTGGTAGAATGACGAGTTTATGAGATTGCAGGAAAGACCACGCGCAATTAACTTCAACGAAGTTCTAAAATTTGGTTTGAAAGAGTATTTCCTGAGTATTAGTCTTTGCAGGAACAAACAATCACAATTTGGCGCAGTGGAACACCCCGTAAAGATTTGCGAGAAGTTAATATGATTGTATGGTTTATGCATGCAGAGTGACCTGCGACACACCCGCATTGTTTGTTGAATTTTGCGCAGAATTATCTGTGACAGATTTTGTCAATATTGTTTGTTGATGCTTCCACGCAAAGGTATATCCATGTAGTGCTAATTCTGTGCAGAGTTATCTATAACATAGTGCAATTCAACACTATAGAAAAAGATAAATTTGAGTGCCTATTTGTGTTGATCCGAGGCCAGACAAGCAGTACAAATATTGGTTGTGACGGAGTGTTCAAAACTCTATGATTGTGGGTTGAAGTTGGTGGTATTTTCCATCAAAGACAAATCCCTTAAAGTGTTTTGACATGTTAACTCTCATATAGATCATCAACCATTAGATTCATAGTGGATTGGGAAATAGATTGAACTTGAGCTTAAGATGCCATAGCTTATGATATAGGATTTATTATCAAATATAATTATTGTGTATATTGATATAGAAAACAAGTTGCTTGATCATTTTCTCTCCAACCTAGTGTAAGACAAATACCTTAAATTATTTTGACTAGTTAACTCTCATATAATGGGGCCTAGGGTTGAAAAAATAAGGAGTCTTATGTGAAACAAAGTTGCTTATCAATGTATAAATGTTCTCAAGGAAAGGCCAAATTGCTTGGAAAGGTTGAGGAACTCAACCAACATCGATGAAGATTTGGGTGATATGTTCAGTTGAAAAATTCGCAATCCTAGGGTAAACCATAATAAAGTTATTATCACATAGTGCCATGCTCTGCGAGGATCAATAACATCATAGTATGATTCCTTTAGGAATATAAAAAACAAATTTAGTTAGGGTGCATTGTGTTTGCTAATGCAATGCCAACCATGTGGTTCTCATCCCTCCTTGACCAATTCCTTAATCATTGCCTCTATAGGTACATCAATGACAAATTACCCAAGCAGTCTGTGCTTCTTATACAAATTACAAAGATTGACTCCAAGGAAAACATATTAATGAGAATATCTTTAGGGATGGTAAACCTTAGAACAATTTTGTAGCAATTTTGGTGGAACAATCTATTTTGTGGTTACCAATAGTAGAATTATGTTGAATTACCATAGTGTAATTTGAATCAAATGACACATCTTTGGGCCTAAGAAAGGCCATAAATGGATCTCAATGGCCTTGTGGTAGGGGACAACGAACTAGTGAATGTTAACACATGGAAACCAGATTAGTGAGACTAAGGATGATGACTACAAGGACAAAATCATATTGCATGCACTATTATAGATACATCATATTCCCAGGGCTATCAAGTGTAAAGAGAGATCAAATCCTTCTAAGATGCAAACTATTTGGAAAATGCAAAAACTTGAGGAAATTTTTGCACCTTGAGGGATTTGATCCCTCTTGAGGCATGATTGATCAGGGGTTAAGATGGATTTATGCTGGTTTATTTTTTCAAGAAAAAAATCTCAATTTTTATTCTATCTTAGAGTGAATATCACATTCTTCATGTGCTTGAGGGAACTTTACATACATCGAGAAGTATGAATATACCAACATACTCTCTAAGAGAAAGAACATATCATAATTGTCCTCTACCTCAAAACAACCTTATACTATTTGATATACATTTGCACTTCCCTCATAATGATAACAAATAGTCTCTGTCAATGTCTAAACCAAGAATCAAACCCCAAAACCACTTACATAGCATACCGATTGACACCACTATCCACTTATGTATTTTTTATGAAATAGAAACAAAATCTATGCACTGTGGACCTAAAAAAAGGAAAAAAAAAACTAAACAAACTTCCTTGACACAATCAAGTCCCAATCCTAAAGCTCTTCCAAAGATAAGGTCTTAGCCTCCCACTATTGGCCTTCATTTGATAATGCACATGCTTATGTATTCAACTCTCTAAAAACATGAGTGGAATAAATCCAATCAAACAACTAGGAGGCCATTTTTAATTGATCTACTAAAGCCAACAAACAAACATTATTAAGTTGTTGCACTCCTTTTCCCATAGCCAATTTTAATAGGATCCTCAAAGCCATCATCTCTCCATAATTATTTGTATTGATGCCCAAACCAACCTTAAATTTTAAGTAGTGGATTTCAAAAATAAAAATTAACCCACAAACACTATCGAAACCCTCTAGGCCTTGACTGGCCCCATCGAAGAAGCCCCATGAGGTGGATCTATCAATAAAAAACTACCCTACATGTATTGGAATTTTCTCCTTCAAAACCATTCTACAATCTTTAAAAAGTGCACACACACGAGCAAATGCCTAAAGAGTAATAGCTTGAAACTATTTTAACTCTTTCTATTAAATCACAATTTTAAATATTCCTCCATAGAATTTCCAACCCACACATTGTGTAAACCAATCCATTGACCTACATCCCTCCAAATACATTGAACAAAGGGACAATGAATAACCAAATGAGAGATAGTTTCTACACCATTCATACATAGAACACATATGTTGAGCCCTTAGCTATTCCTCTTTTGTATCACCTCCCAAGTCAGAGCCTTGTTTCTTAATGCTAGCCATAGAAAAATCATTGTCTTCTTGAAGCATTAATTTTCCAAAATTTTGACCACCACAAGTGATACTCTTGAACCTTGGAGGAAAATAACCGTTTTATAGCCCAGATAGAAGTGTACCTACCAAAAATCTTATTTGTTTCCCAAACCAAAGGATCTGAATCATCCCTCAACTTGATAAGACTCCTTAACCGGAAAAAAAAAAATTATAATGGTATGCCCATTATCCCTCTAAATCTAGTGATTGAGTAGACCTCCATCCTTAATGCTAGACATTTATAAAGTGTGGATCCATAATATGATTTAAGGTAAAGAAACCTTTATCTTGAATGTGTTATATCAAGTTAAGGAATAGAAAGATTGGAACTCCACAACCCATAATTGAATTTGTCCCAATCCTCATTTGAATGATATTTCCCACCTTCCACGCTAGATGGTTCCCAAAATTGGAAAAGCCAATACTAGAGCTTTCCATTATTTTGACACATTTTTTATGTTCTTTCTAAACAATGTGTTTAAGATAATACATTTGTATTCAATAACTCTTTTCCATAGAGTTTCCTTCCTTATAACCTTCCTATCTATCTATATATAATTTTATTTATTAAGCATATACTTTTTTGTTTTTGTTTGAAGTAATCATTATGGATGGGATGAACAAAGGGATGTTACAATTTCCTCCAAACCAAGTTATAGAATGCGCTTCTAGGCACAACAAGATTATCAAACATTAGCTCTCATCAAACCTTAGTTAGTATAACTAGTTGGGAAATAAGGATGTTTATTCTTGAAATTGGTATAGAAAATTAAAACAAGGGGAGCCACATAGTGGCTAGTCCTTGCCTCGGATAGAATTTAAGTTTGGTAAGGACTAAGACCTTTTAGTTGAAGCAATGTTCAAGAACTATTACTAAGACTTTTTAGACAAAAATTGCAGTGGTTGTTGCAGCCTTAAGGTAGGTTTTGAGAACTTTTTATCATTACTGAGAGAAAAAATGTTGATGTTGTATAAAACTAGTATTGTAGAGAAAACTTTAGAGTTGTTGACCCGAATCACGATGTGGTAATGGTTGTCATTGATGTGCAGAGCAACCATTGAGCAGAGAGGAAATTATATTTACGAGTCAACATGACCACTGCTAAAACATTAGCTTGAGGTGGGTTCAAAGATAGTTTTCTAACTTCTATTGAAGACATTAAGTTGTGAAAACTAACAAAGAAACTTGAACCAACAACCCACAAGCAAGTTGTTGTCATTCATGCTTTTGATAGGAAAAGCAACACTGGCCCATTTAGGGAACTTCTGATGTGATGGTCATAACATCAACATAATTTATTGCTATTAAATTTGGTTGGATGTTGATAGCCACTAAAATCTCTTTGGCCTAGCAAGTTTACAAGATTACACCTGGAATTTAAGACAAATGAGGAGAAGAAAACAAGATCGTCCACCATCTAAATTCCACAGAAAGAAGCTAAAATGTAGAAGACCCCTTTTATGTCAAAGTTTCAACTTGCAATTCCATTGTTTTTGGTTGATGTTGTACCAGTAACACATAGCTTAATGCTTGCTTTTCCATTGTTTTTGGTCGGTGCACTTGACATTTAACACATAGTTCAATTGTTCTCATTTTATAGAGTGGGAGAATCCTCAAATCTCTAACATGGAAACTAAAACATTCCATGATTAATCTTAATGAAATGTAATTTGTTTTTCTTTATAAGTAAACTTGAGATTTACAAATTTAAGGGATTCCATTCCATTCTGAATTGATATTATATTCGCATAACCAATCATTTTTAAATCTTGTGACTATTTTCTTCTTATACATTTAAAATTTAATTTGTTTTTATTGTAAATTTAATAGCTACATCGAAAAACGTTTTTTTCGAATCTAAACTTTTATTATGCTTTTTGAAATTTCCATCCAATTTTAGTTTTCATGTTGCTTTTTTTTTTTATAACAAGGAGAAAAACTCAATTAGGTGAATGCTTTGGCACTTGCATTTTCATTAGGTTTTCTTGAAATGATAATAAAAAGATATAAAGACAAATTACATACTTAGTACCATAAAACTCAATTAGATGAATGCTTTGGCACTTACAATTTCATTGGGCTTTCTTGAAATGATAAAACTCAATTAGATAAATGCTTTGGCACTTACAATTTTATTGGGTTTTTTAAATGATAATAAAATAATATAAAAGCAAATCACATACATTTTCATCATGCTTTCTTGAGAAAAATACGATTGCTAAGCATATACATTTTCATTATATATAAAGCCCAAATTCATTTATGTTAAAACAAATTCATTTATTTTGAAACATAATTTGAATTCAATATTTGTTTTAATAAACATTTTTTTATTTGATTGTTTTATTTTATAATTATAATTTCAATAATGATAAACATTTTTTATTTGATGATTTCATTGTGTAATTATAATTTTGATCAGGTAGAAGCTGGGACATATTTTCTTTCAGAACCTCTTCAAATGCATTGTAGGATGCCCCATCCAACACATTCTTCAAGTGGTCTCAAAATTTCGCCAGATTATAACAAAAGAAATGAATCTCACACTCAAAGAAGAAGTTACTAAATCAGAGGTCTTGGAAACCCTCTCTTCAATGTAGTGGGGGAAAAGCCTTGGCCCAAATGGTTATACGGTAGAATTTTTTCAAAGCTTCTATGAATTTCTAAAACAGGATATCCTGTTGGTGGTTAGAGAATCTCAAATATCTGGGAAAGCACTTGGGTCCCCCAGTGCTACATTTGTATGCCTTATTCCCAAAAAACAAGAAGGCACCTCCTTTGGGGACTTCAGACCCATTTCTTGCTACAATTTGATATACAAACTCGTCTCCAAAATCATTGCTAGGTGTCTAAAACCCATCTTAAGTGCATTTATAGTGGAAGAGCAATTTGGTTTTCTCCAGAACAGGCAAATTCATGACGTTGTCTCAGTGGCCCAAGAAGTATTCCATTCAGTAAAAGCCTTTGAGGCAAAGGCGACTATCCTGAAGCTAGACCTATCCAAAGTCTATGACATGGTCAATTGGACATTCCTAAGGCTGGATCTAATCCAAATGGGTATGTCACTCTAGGTGGTGAATTGGATAATGGGATGTATTCATTCAAATTCCATTGCGGTCCTTATCAATGGATCCTCATCCTGGTTCTTCAACGCATCCAAAGGCATGAGACAAGGGTGCCCCATCTCTCCTTTTATGTTTCTCATTATCACTAAGGCATTAAGCATCATGATTCACGAAGCAAAGAACTCATGATTGCTCAGGGGAGTCAAAGTCTCAACCGCAAAGACGATCTCTCACCTCTTCTTTGTGGACAATATATTTTGTAGCACCCTTGCTTCAGAGAGGGATATTTTCACTCTCAATGGAAATCTGGATCTCTTCTGTGCCACCACCGGAATGGTAATTAATTTTGATAAATCTTTCCTTATTCTCAACCATTAATGAATCAAGAAGCCTATTAGATAAATAACATTATCCCAGCCCCCAAAAAGTCCTTGGAAGAAGGATTCAAATACCTAGGATTCTTTTTGAAATATGATAAGTATTTTTTTTCAGATTGGGGATGGTTAGTAAAAAAGATTGAATCCATAATATCAATTTGGGTTCAAAGACTTCTCTCTAGGGGAGGTAGACTGATTCTTGTAAAAGCAGTCCTGCAAAGCATTCATGTGTATTGGTGTTCGATAGCAATGATACCCAAAGGAATCCTAAAGAAGGTCCGAAAAATGAGTTTCCAATACATGTGGTCTAGCTAGTGAAAGAATGGAGGGATTGATATGGCTAAATGGTCATCGCTCGCAACCCTGAAAGAACTGGGTGGATGGGGCTTAAAAAATGTTTATATTTTCGCCCAAGCGATGGCTGGATGCTGCCTCTAGAGGCCAACCCAAGGTAACTCACTATGGAAGACAATTATGCACTCAAAATATTTCCCAGGCATTTCCATCTCAGACTGGTTTCATCATCTTAGAAAATTCTTGAAAGGATTTATAGTATGGAAGGCACTTGTTGTAGCCTTTCCCCTGGTGGGAGAATGGACTGTGTGGAAAGTTAGAAATGATAGGTAGGTCCGACTAGGTGAAGACCCCTTGTTAGGGGAAAGAAATGACTACAGATTCTTTGAAGCTCTTATCCAAGCACCAAGGGCTCAAAACATTTTCATCCTCCATGATGCAAAGTCCAACGACCCTCAACCTCAAGGTAGGTCAGGCTGGAAAACAACGACGTCCCTAGGCCTTGTGGGCGACGAGGCAGAAGAATGGAACCTCTTGATCCAACACCTCACATCTAATTTCATTAGCCTAATCGAAGAGGACCCGAACTCATTGTGTTGGTCCAAAAACCCAAAAACTGGCTCCTTCATTGCTAAGTTGGGTTACTCCTCCATGTGTGAAGCTCGATTTGCGAGAACCGAAAAATGGTAGTGGAAGCCCCTTTGGAGTCTCAACGCTCCTCTAAAATGTAGAATAAACCTTTGGTTAGCCCTAAACAAAAAACTTCTCACATGGGACAATGACTTAAAGAGAGGATGGTGTGGCTCTAACATATGTTATATTTGCAAATCCAATGAGGAAAATGTCACTCACATTTTTGTTGATTGCCCTTATGCAACTCAAGTGATGCAGATTATACAGGACAAGCTAAAGTTGAAGTTGTCATGGGATAAACCATCTCTAGAAGAATGCCACAAAAACTAGATTCTAGACAAATTAGTAAGCCAATTCAAAGGATTGTCTTGTATCTTGGTTTCTAATATGTGGTGGGCTCGAAACATGAGAATCTTCAAGGTCAAAGATAACCCCCCCCCCTGGGATCACAACATTCATAAATTTGAATTTGGCGGAAACTTTCAAATCAGAGATGAAAACAAAAAGTCCTAGAAATCTGGCGATCCCTGATCTCGATTGCGAGATCCCTTAGGTTTTTTTCGATGGTGTGTGCTAAGGGCACCCCGATGTGTTGAGTTTGTGTGGTTTTATTTCTGAACCATAATCACTATCTGCATATTCGTTATGCACCATGTGCATTTACAAACAATAAGGTGGAATTCTTTGCCCTGTGGACTTTACTGGAGGTCATGATCAAGAAGGATGCTCACAAACTTTAGGTTATGGGAGACTCAAAGCCGGTGATAGATTGGGCACACAAGAAGATAACTTCTCAGGACGTAAGACTCAAACCTCTCTTGTAGGATATCAATTTGTCCTTTCAATCCTTTGAATGGCTCTGTTTTAGCCATATCCTCTGTGAACTCAAATCAAAAGCAGATGAGCTTTCCAAGGAAGCTCTATCATTACCTATTCGTGGCTTCAATCTCTATGAATTATTCTATGGAGTAGAGATTGAAGCTATGGAATTCCGCCTATAGTTTAATCTTTTGTTTCTTGAACAAACTGTATGGTGTACCGTTTTGGGCAATCAAATAGACTGTATTTTGGTTTTTTTGTAAAGAAAAGAAGTGTTATGTAGGATTTTTTAATAGCCATGCTACAATTTTTCCTCTCAAGGGAAGTAGAACGAAAGGAAGTCAATGACTATAACATGTATATTAATATACAGTGAATATAAAGCTCTTTTTCTTGGAAAAAAAAAGACGTTTAAAAATTTAAATAATATTTTTTAATGACTATTTAATAAACTTGGACAAAAATTTAAGAAACTATTAAAGTTTCGCTATAATCTAAGTTTATATATATGGAAACGAAATCTCTACATATTTTACTTAATTCTAACTCAACCTACAATTCCAAATCCATGAGAATTTTGACTTCCATTGCAAAATACCCATATTTTTTTTTCGAATTATTAATCAATTACTCCATTTATAGAATAAAAATGATGACCATGAAGATTTGACATAACATGTCCAAGGAAAGCTAAGAGCTACCCACCCAATGCAAAAAATACGTGGCATGGATAGTTGCAATAACTAAGAATTCCATCACAATTCCATGGATAGCTGCAATAGATGAGAGGTAGAACAAACATCTTCAAAGTAAAATTGCATCTCAAAGTAAGTTTGTCAACTATAAGAATCACTTGCCAAGAATTTTCAATATGTGAGGAGGAAAAATCCCTAGATGTCCCACCGCTGCATGAGAGATGCAAGATATTGGCGATACACAAGGATAAATGTTGTGAACACTAATTCATATTAATTCATAAACGATTTTTTTCAAATGAAAAATATTTCAAAATTATATAGAGTATAATTTATTTTACAAAACAATATTGTTTATGTGCGATACATAAGACCAGTCCAAAGGAAAGTGTTAAAACAGTTCTGGATACAAAGTCCAAAAAACACAAATAAATGTTGACACAATAAAAAACAACAGCTTTAAAACTGAAATGGGCAGAAATTGTTGCGCAATTAGCTTGCAATCAACTTTCACTCCACAAAAAGAAACTCGCCCTACTCAAACTTGAAAGATGTTAAGGAATGCATGAGGGCTTTCTTCTCCATTGTCCCAGTGATAGACGAATAGCCTTCTTTCAATTTCTTTAAGTGCCCTCTTTGAAAGTGTGTCGGCCTCTTTATTATGTTCCCTGTAAATGTGCTGGAAACTGATATCTTTAAATTTTTTTGCCAATTCCTTTGTTTTTTTGCTTCTGGCACTCAAAGTTCTCCGCTTGGAGGTTTTCCTTTTGATTTATCCAATCTATAATAACTTTTGAATCCTCCAGGATTTGTAATTTTTAAATCGACCAGAGTGTTGCCAGGGTGAGAGTTGCTCACAATCCCATGAGCTCCACCTTTGTATTTGTTCCAGCTCCGTAATTTATGAACCATTTTGTAATCCTCGATGAATGAGTCTTGAAAAAGACACCCGCTTCGCAACAATTACCATTAAACAGGGTTGCTCCATCGAAACAAGCCAAAGTGAAACCCTTAGCCTGAGATATCTCACAAACTCTGTTTGGGAATAATTTTGGAGTAACTGACTGCTAGGAGAAAGAATCCACAATCCTGTAAACCACAGAAAAAAGAGAAGGGAAGCGATCTTCAAATATCACCTTGTTTCTCTCAATCCATATATGACAGCAAGCAAAAGAAGCCAAGCTGACAGGGGCTGTTTTTTCAATTGTCCACACAGTAAAACAGTGCGAGACTGTGAATCCATTCCACTGAAAATTTAGATGATATATATTTATCAAGCGCAGCCACACTGGCTTTGATAAAGTGCAATGGATTAAAAGATTATTTATGTTTTCAAAGTAGCAATTGCAAAGTTTACACACCCCTGGACCTTGCCATCCTTTCTTCCGGAACGCCTCCCAGGTAAGGACTTTTTCTTTTACTGACAGCCATATAAACAATTTTAATTTGAGTTGTAAAGGCCACTTCCACATCTTTTGTATCCAAACGTTGTCACTGCAGTAGTCAAGCAGGCGAATAAGAGCGCTGTAGAGGTTTTTCACAGTTAAGACACCTGAGGCGTCCCCTCCCGCCCACAGAAGAGAATCAGTCTCATTTTTCAGACAAATGCTAGCGCTCCTTAATGCTTTTACAAAGAGTTTCCATTCAGTAGCAACCTCTCCGCTTAGTCCCAACGACTCACAACTTAGCCACCTGTCCGAAAAACGAAGATCGTAGGCTGGGTCTTTCGCTTGGCTGAGCAACGATATGTGTAAGTTTAGCAAGTGGTTAGCAAGTGGTTTAGCAAGGGATCTAAAAGAATGGATCGATCCTCCATACCAACAATCTTATCCCTACCAATAGAAATTGAAGTTCCCGAACCGGGCCTCCAACGCAACCAGTGGAGAATCACGAAAAAAGTTTTGGTCAAGCTTTTCCAGAAGCTGGACGCCCTCTACTGAGAGTGAGACGGCTTACGGATCCAATCAATCACTGGAGTGTTGTTCAAATATTTATCCAAAATGATTCGATACCAAATACTATCATGGGTAAGCGCCCTCCACAATGTGTTTGCAAGTAAAGCTGTGTTGACAAAATTGAGGTTTTTGAGCCCCCAACCCCCTGCCTTTTTGGGTCTCGACAGGATATCCCAACTGCATAGATGGGAATGGTGCTTTTCATTTTTCCCACTCCACAGGAAGGAAAAAAATAGCTTGCAAATTTTGTAAAGGATAGTACACGGGATCCTCTCCATTGACATCCAGAAAACAACTCTCCAACACTGTTTTGACCAAGACAAAACACCCTCCAAGCGACAACCACTTATTACACCAAAGCCCGAATTTCCTCTCAAATTTAGCCAACACCCAGCACCAATATTCTGATTTTGATACTCCTGGTTTGAGGTGATAACCAAAGTACTTGAATCCCAGACTCAAGTCAACGAAGGTAAAAGGAATGAAAGCTTTTAATAGATTGAGCTCCGCTTCCTCAAGACCCCAATAATGAGCTGTAGATTTAGTAAAATTTATGCAAAAACCCGAAGCAAAACAAAAGGCCTGTAGAATGTCTAGGATCACTTTCCACTCCGAAAGAACAACCTTTGACATTATAAGAACATCATCAACAAACATTAAATGAACAATTTTTAAAAGCTTTGAAACCTTTATACTTGAAATAAATTGCTTAGAGATGCTTATGGATAACATTAGGCTGAGCCCTTCCATAATCATAATAAACATGTACGGGGAAAGTGGGCATCCCTGGCGAAGCCCCCTCCCACTTTTAAAGTACTTTTTCACCTCACCATTAATCAACACTGCAAAATTTGCGCTAGTTATGCAACACATTATCCAATCTGTCAACTTAACCCCAAAGTCCACTACGAGTAAGATCAACCTTAAATACTCCCAATCTATGCTGTCATAGGATTTTTTAAGATCCAGCTTCAATTCCAGGGGCTTTAAATTCTTTTGTTTTATGTTGTGAAGGCTTTCATGGGCCGCTCCAATAGCATCATGGATTCTTCTGCCCTTCAGGAACCAAAGTTGTTATGGAGAGAGACAACTTGCTAAAATTGGATTTATCTGATTTGCAAGAATTTTTGAGATCACCTTATAAATAAGGTTACATAAAGAGATTGGGCGGTAATCGTCGAAAGTGGTTGGATTGTTTACCTTTGGGATCATGGCTAAGAAAGTGGAGTTTAAACTTCCACAAAGATTACCATTTCTTC
>ML807630.1:24394-50494 GCA_009831015.1 Picea engelmannii
ACCAATATTTCTCATGATTTGAATAGTCCACTTAGCACTCATTGCATCAGGTGATGCTCACAGGGGTGAAGAAATGGGATTGAAGCCAACGAAATGAATCGCATAGCATCAATCATCACTTCCGGGGCTTGCACCCGGTAACCCATAATGCCTCATAATCAAAATCAAATGTTTAATAGTATAATAATCTAGATCACTTACGAGAAATTGTCCTCAAAGAATAATTTCGCTCAGTGTGCACAAGAGTGGGATGTTACATACAGCCCCTCTTGGTCTAAACTTGGTCCTGAAGTTTCACAGTATAAGTGCCAAAATAATGGGTATCACAGTATCATAATTCTATCTATCAAACAAAAATGGAAACCACTGGCGCATATCATATGTGTCCTCCTAGGTCGTCGAGTGTGGACTATAGTTGTCCCACTGGATCTTGACCTGCTCCACTGTTTGACGTCGTAGTTTTCGAACGCGACGATCCAATATGTGGATCGACCCATCTGTGAGCGCCCCCTCATACGATACCTGCAAGGAACTCATGTCAATAACATGTGTAGGATCACTAATATAATGTCTCAAAACAGATACGTGAAAAACATTGTGCATATGCCTCAAGGAATCAGGTAAGGCTAGTCAATAGGCCACAGACCCCTTTCTTTCCATAATCTCGAAAGGTCCCATGAACCTAGGAGAGAGTTTATCTCCCTTTCCAAACTTGATCAAAATCTTATGCGATTTTACCCATAGGAAGACTCAATCGCCAACCTTGTAACTACAGTCGACAGGGTGCACATCGACATAACTCTTCTACCAATCCTGCTCTTATTTAATCCTTTGTCTTATTGTTTTCATTTTCTCATCCATTTATTGGATTGATTCTGGTCCCATTAGGACCCTATCCTCAAGACAATCCCAACTCAAAGGTGTCTGACACGGTCTCCCGTAAAGAAACTCGAAAGGCTCCATATTAATGGTGCTTTGGTAACTGTTGTTATAAGCAAATTCTACTGGTGGCAAGAATTCCTCCCAATGCTTTTGTTGGTCCATCACGTACATGCGCAACATGTCCTCCAAGGTATGGTTCGTTCAATCGGTCTTCCCGTCATTCTCCGGGTGATACGCAATACTGAAGTTAAGTTGGGTTCCCAAGGCTTCTTGGAAAATCGTCTAGTAAACATCGATCCTCGATCGAACATAATCCTCTTAGGCACGCCATGCACCCTCACAATCTCAATGATGAAAACTATAGCTATGTTAGGTGCCTGATACATTGTACGCATAAGAATAAATTGAGCACTCTTTGTCAGAGTGTCTACTACTACAAAAATCAAGTGATGTCTCCTTGTCGTCGGTGGAAATCCAATAATAAAATCCATTGAAATAACCTCCCATTTTGATTCTGGAATAGCGTGCGGTTGTAGTAATCTTGTTGGGTGTCTATGTTTAGCCTTTACCTGCTGACATTCTAGACATATGGCCACATAGTTGACTATTTCTACCTCCATTCCCTTCCAGAAGAATAAGGGTTTAAGTTATGCCCTCATCTTCGTGACTCCCGGGTGAACCATATATACTGCTCTATGAGCCTCGCTTAGGATCAATCTCCTCAACTCGTTGTTCGATGGTACGTAAATCTGATTTTTAAACCTCAATGAACCATCGTCTTCAAACGTAAATCCTTCAAATATTTGTACCATCATTGTGTTTTGTCCGATAAAACACTCGACCTCTTTGTACCAGTCATCGTCACGTTGTAAAGTTAGAATATTTTCACGTAGATTCGTTTGAAGAGGCAACACTGAAAATATGTGTGGTCTCCGACTCAATGCATCTTCCAATCGGTTCATTGTTCCTTTTATGTAAGTAATCTCAAAGTCGTACTCGCTGAGAAATTTCGACCAATGTCATTTTCGTGCGTTCAGGTCTCTTTGCATAAAGATGTGTTGTAGTCCATAGTGGTCCATCTTTAGTTCAAATTTTCTTCCAACAAGGTAGTGTCTCCAAACCTTCAAGGCATATATGATGGCTAACAACTCCAGATTGTGCGTTTCGTAGTTCTCCTCATGCCTTCTAAGTTTCCTCGATATGTAAGGGATCACTCGTCCGTATTGCATCAAGACTCCACCTAAGCCTTCCTTGGATGCGTCAGTGCATACCAAGAAGTCCGCATCCATGTCAGGGACCTTTAGTATCGGTGTTGTTGTCAACAACTCCTTGAGCCTCCAAAATGATTCCACACATTTCTCGGTCCAAACAAACTTCTTGTTCTTCTTCTGCAATTTCATGATCAGATTTGCTATCTTTCAAAATCCCTCGATGAACCGTTGATAGTATCTTGCTAAACCAATGAAGCTACGTACTTCCGGGTCGTTCATCGGTGCAGGCCATTCCATAATAGCTTTGAGCTTTGCTGGATCCCTGGTGATACCTTCACGGGAGATGACATTCCCTAAGTAGTGAATCTTCGATTGATAAAATGAGAATTTGGACAACTTCCCATACAATTTGTGCTCTCGCAGACACTGTAGTACCAAGTGCAAGTGCTCTTCATGCTCCTCCATCGTCCGAGAGTAAATCTAAATATCGTCAATGAATACTTGGACGAACATGTCCAAGTACTCATGGAACACCCCATTCATCAAACTCATAAATACCCCTGGGGAATTTGTCAGTCCAAAAGGTAAAACAATAAACTCGTAATTTCGAAACCTCGTCTTAAAGGAATTCTTAAGGACATCAGCCTCCTTGATCCGTAACTGGTGATACCCTGATTGAAAATCAATCTTTGAGAACACTATTGCACCCTTCATCTAATCGAACAGATCATCAATCCTTGGAAACAAATATTGATTCTTGATCATTGCCTTGTTCAATTGAGGATAGTCAATGTAGAGCCTCCACGACCCATCCTTCTTTCATATAAAAATAACAGGCGCACCCCACGGTGAAACACTTGGACATATCAGTCTCAGGTCCATAAATTCCTTCAGTTACATTCTCAAATCCTGTAACTCTGGGGTCATCATCTGATAAGGCATACTTGCTATCGATTCAGTCCCCAGTTTTAGGTCTGTAGTAAACTCCAATTCCTTCTCTGGGGGCATCCCAGGTAACACCTCTGGAAAAAAGTTTGCAAACTCTCTCACCACCGGAAGGTGTTCTAGAACTTCTGCTACTCCCTTCTCGTTTAACGCAAGGATCACATAAAGCTTCCACCCCTTGTGCATGCTCTTACATAGCTGTAAGGGAGAGATGAACCTCAGGGAAACTCCCTGGTTCCAACCTACAATCACGCGTCTTTTTCCCTCATCATCGACCAAGCTC
The DNA here is from genome assembly GCA_009831015.1 of Picea engelmannii. Classification (NCBI taxonomy): domain Eukaryota; kingdom Viridiplantae; phylum Streptophyta; class Pinopsida; order Pinales; family Pinaceae; genus Picea; species Picea engelmannii. Next base: position 27,716 of record ML807630.1, read on the forward strand.
AACTTTTGTATCTTATAGTTGAGTATCGCCTCATGCAATTCCAACCAGTCCATACCAATCACGACATCATAAGATCCTAATATCATGAGGTACAGGTCGGAACTAGTGAAAAATGCTCCCAGGTTGAGGGTACATCTCGTAAACTTTCTTCTAACCTTCTGTTTGGCTCCAGAAGCCATCTCTACAAAGCTAAACTCATCCTGTTCGACTGCCTTTACCTTAATCCCTTTTTGCGTTGCACCAGAAATGAAACTCTTGGTAGCACCGGGATCAATAAAAATACTAAGGGTCTGGTCAGTGACGGTAACTGACATCTCGAGAACAGTCAACTGATGCTCTTCTTGGCAGTTATTCACCATTGCATGAATTTGATGGGCCTTGCCCAAGTCTACCATGGTAGTGGGTCTGGTTGATCCAGATGCTCTAGTCCTCTCCACAGGGCAGCCGCACTGGTAGTGTGGCTCCCCACACATCCAACACCCCTTCTTTGGTCCAGTACTCCTGGCACTCGAAGTAGAACATGACGGCCCCCAGGCTTGGAATCCTGGTCTATTCTAATGAACAGGCCTAAACTACTACTGTTGCGATCGATGCTTTTGTTGATGATGTGGTCCCTGATAAGGTGTCCGTTGTTGAGGCATCGGTCGTCGAGGTGTAGTGAAAGTGGATCCCCTCTAGAAGCCACGATATCCTGGCATATGTCTGGCTATTGTCTAATGTTGTTGCACACCAGATGACACCTACCCTGATGGTCTCCCTGGAGTCTTTCTTTGACCCCCATTGATAAGCTCCTCCTCTACTATGAGGGCCTTCTGGATGAAATCATGTAAGATTTGAGGCATCAGAATCCTAACCTTTTCACGTATGGTGCCATTAAGGCCGAACACAAACCTGTTGAACTTAAGTTTCTCAGTATTAATATGCGAAGCATACCGAAGCAGCTCCATAAAATGGGCCTCGTACTCGGGCACCGTATGGCCGCCCTATCAAAAGGCGTTGAACTCGTTGAGTTGATTCTCAATGAATTCCTCTAATAGGTACCTCTCTCGGAATCGTTCCTCGAACAGTTCCCATGACATGTCTTCGACGACCATATTTAGTTGTGGTAGGATTGTCTTCCACCATAGAAGAGCAGTCTCTTTCAATTGAAAGACCACCATGTAGACCTTCATGTTGGAGGTATAGTCGCGAAGTGTAAAGCACATCGCCATATTCTCCAACCATGCCTGGGCAGCTGAGCCATCCGGGGCACCAATGAAGTCGAGAAATTTGACCTTCTCGATTTTGCAATGAATGCTACCAATACCGACCAGAGCGTGCGGTGGACCCTTAGGGGGTGTCGGCGCTCTAACCTTATCTCTATCCAAATGGGTGATCAGTGCCTTCGACATGCACTGAAATTACCTCATCATCCAAACCATGTCACCCACTGCTATCTGCTCCTGCCCGACAACGAGTTCGTCTCCTTTGGGGTTGGACCACTCAAGCATGGATGTTGCTCGAGGCGTCGCGCCTTCTCCCCTAGCACCCCGTCGTCTACCTCCGCGACATCCTCTAACCATGATTACCTGCTCTAATACCATATGTAACTCCCCTGTCATTACAACTACACACAATGCACGCATGCGCAATTTTTTTTTTTCGAGAAGGACATGAACACAACAACGAACAATAGTTAATGTTGCAACCTAACGATGACACAACTCAACATATCAGGAAACAGACAACGACGACTCCAAGAACTAGCACAATGAGCAGTGGTGTGAAACAAGCATAGATCAAAATATAGCAAGGACTACCCACCCAACAGAACAAGACCACACCTACAAGCTAAGGGAAAACATCCCCAACCCGACATAATGACCTTGACGACCAAAGGCTATAAAATCAAGGCGCGTGAACCAAAGGTATGAAGGCGTAACAACCTAAGCACTAAAAACAACTCACATCGACCAACAACACCCACACGAAAGGCACAGACCTAGGCCAAGTTATCCTTCCCCTCTATACCTTAGGGCACACAATGATCCCCTCATCGGGAATCATGTCGTCCCCATGGGATAAACATGACTATAACCTTGGTGTGACACATCCTATCGGGACCAAGGGCTTGGATAAATCTAATGCACTAGGGCCGACTACTGACCAAAAGACTACACCCATACCCCACGCAATAGGTCAACGGGACGTAAGAAGATGACAACAAGGGAAGAACGCAAGCCAGTACATGACTTCGACAACCACCCAACCATTTATTAAGTCTAAAATTTGTCAAAACTGACCATCTAATTTAACATTGGTTACTAATCTAATAGTAAGTCAATTTCAATTAGCCCATAAATTGGAATTCTAAATTAACATAAATATCAACAAGTCTAATTGCAAATAAGTCAATGTACGCCAATCTAATTTACCATTAAAAGCATATCAAGTGAGAAAGTCTAAATCATAGATTGGTCATCAACGTACCATCAATTTAATCTTAAATGCAATCATAGTTTGGAATGACATGTAAGACATTAACAATTATTACTATATAACATTTRATYAGTATAACTAGTYATTCCACTAAATGATCARTAAGTATAAGATCAGAGGCYAGGCATTAATCCTAATAKAATACTACAATCTTTTGATTGAAAAATATATATCATTTAATCACTATAAATGACCATTCCACTAAATGATCACTAAATGAAATGGAAGATCAGATGCTAGGCATTAAAACTTAATATAAAAACATAGTGATTTGATTGAAAGGTATATAACATTAGTTAAAGGGTTGTCTAAATATATGAAGAGGTTGTCTAATTATGTTAATCAGTTGTTGTATCAAGTAAATATAATTTCCATTGCTACAACTACTATGTACATTAAACATGGGTTGTCAATTCAACTTAAAAGATGTATTGATCGAAGGCAGTTAAGGGAGAAGCTTATCCAATACAAATGCTAAATCAATTGTTGTGGAAAACAAAATGCCATCATTAAATGGAACGCAGGTAATAAATGGAAAATAGGGATTGATGTCTTCAAGAAACGCAGGTAATAAATAGTAATAAATGAATTAGATGAACACACAGGTAATCAATGGGAAATCGTCGTGCAGTAAGGGTAACAGTTGCAGTTTGTCGAAAGGAAAATCACTAGGCTATTAAGTAGGCAAATCGTAGTCACACTTTTAAGGAAACTCGTGGTCAAATCATGGTCCTTAAGGTAGCAACACATTCAACTTTAACAAGCAGAGTCACTATACAAAGACATGTCAGAAGGAAATCGCCTTGCGATCACCATTTAATATGCAAATCGTTGTATGAGTAATTTGTATTACATGTCGCAAGGAAATGTTACTACAACAAGATGTGGGTACAATTGCAACAATAAATTCAATGCAATCAACCCAAGAATGGATACATAAATCGCTTATCTAAATAACTTGCAATGAAACACATTCAACACAGGAATAATGCATAAATCGCTTATCTAAATAACATACAATGAAACGCATTCAACATAGGAAGAATACATAAATTGCTTATCTAAATAACTTGCAATGAAACACATTCAACACAGGAAGAATGCATAAATCACTTATCTAAATAACTTGCAATGAAACGCATTGAACACAGGAAGAATACATAAATCACTTATCTAAATAACTTGCAATGAACACATTCAACACATGAAGAATACAGGTTGTGCAAACGATTGATTTGTACGAGATGTTATTCACTAATTATATTCAAAAACGTGTTGCAGTGCAAGAACATTGTCCATAAATTAAATCCACGCAAAAAGGTGAACAAAGAAGGCAAAGGCACCTGGAGAAGATTGTCATCATCGCTAGGTTTTACACCAATGAGTCTACCCAATATTCTTAGGATATGGTCATAGGTTGAGGATTGTTTTTTATTCTAAAACCAATTTTACGGTCCCAAAGTCCAAAAAAAAAAAAAACAGAAATTGGTTGGTCGCAGAAGTCAAAGAAAGAACAACTATCACACGAATGCAAATATGGAAATTGACATTATAACACTCTTAGAAGTTGGAGTCTAGCTGCTAGTTGATGCAAGGAATGAGGTTTCATTACAACTGGTTATAATTTAATATGGGTTAAATCCCTCATGCATGATTTCAAAGAAAACTTAGTCAAGCAAAGGCTATCAATCAAAAGGACATCGTAGACTAACATCGTCTTCATAAATTTGAGATGCAGAGGTATGAAAAAGGGACGTAGTGAAATGGCCATCAAAACCACACAGGGTTATGCTGCAAGGGAGTTAACCCACACAAAGCTAAATTGGCCATCAATACACAACGTAGATTTAATTTATTCAAGAAAATAAAATGCAGGGTTAAAATTTATCCATCAATACAAAAGAAACGCAGAGTTATAATTATGGAACTGGGAGTGATAGCAATGGTGGATTTTCTCAACGTAAAAAGGTGCAAGACTACATGCTACCTGGAACATTCAATAAGGGTATATGACTAGCAATAGCCTCCTTCACTCCTCATATATGCACATAAAAGCAAGGCGTTGAGATCCATAGGTCTATTAATGCCGAAGCGACGACCGTAGATCAGGCTCCTGGCCAACTACTTAGGCGATGACTGATGAGCTAGGGATGGAAGTCAAAACAAATAAACCACAATCATCACAATCAATAAACCACAGGACGGTCAAGACATGCAAGGATCGAAGGCCATGGAAATCAATCAACATTAAGCTAAGGCTATGGGGAAATTTTAGTCATAAACTAGAGTGCTAATACTATCATATTCTTTACTTGATTAAGCATACATCACTGAAAGCATAAATCATACTAACAATCTACCTGCAAAAATAAAGGAAGCGTACCATTACCCAATCGCCCGCCTAGGGGTACTCTTTTTCCCCCTTATACCCCCAAGCCACAAAGGGGACACACAAACTAACCAAAGAATAAGCTAGCTCTGAGCTCGCCTCGCAAGGACGAGCTACCTCTCCTCACCGAGCTGGGTATCCCAACTCCCACAAGCTAAGTCAGTCAAGTATAAATTTTTGAAGCGTAACGTTACGCAAATAGAAGATATGCATCATCATTCTCCTCCCTCCATTATATAGAGTTTCAAAGTCCCTTACTTTCCCAAAACCCAATTTTAAATTATTTTTCATAAACTTAATTCATAATCATCATCCCCGTACAGGTGTCACACATCCCCTTCATTCCTCCATAAATTAAATTCCTTAATTAATTAATTACCCCTATTTCCCTCACCCACCTAAAATCATTCCTAGAATCACTCCTAGGTGTCCCCATATTCCCTTACAAGTTTTAATGACTTTGCCCTTTACTAATTTACTAGTTGAGTTAATTTAGAAATTTCTTAAATGCTAGATACCTTACTAAGTTAGACTTTTTCTTTTTTCATGTGTTTCCCCTTTCTTTTTATGTTTCCCTCTTTTTCCTAGTTTCCTAAATTTTTTTAGATTTCCCTCTTTCCCTTTTCATTTAGAACTCAAATTGGCAGGTGTAGAAATTAACTTTTTCCTTTTCTTTTTCTTTTTAATTTTAAATTATCATAATATAATAAAGCAATTATTTCCCCTTTTTAAATAATAATTTTAAATTAACATAATATAATAAAACAATTATTTCCCTTTTTTTAATTTTATCCTGATGGATTTTTATGAATCAATTTAATTGCTTACCCCCTTCTTTTCACAAGATTAATGAAGATTATTATTATTATTTATTTATTATTATTATTTTAAATAGATAAAAAAATTATCACAAGTATAATTTAGACCTAGACTTTATCTTCCTAGGCGGGGCAACATTTTATTAGGGGAAAAGTTTTAAATCTTCCTTAACACGTTATTCATCCTAAAGCCATATAGGTTTATCCAATTATTAAATGACAGTGTGACGTGCCCTTCAGGATGCACTAGGTTCTCCAAGGGTGCCACTTGCCTCTTTCTATTTCTCTTACGCGACGTGCCCTTTAGGACGCACTATGTGCTCCAAGGGTGCCAATCACCTCTTTCCATTTTTCTTGCACAACATGTCCTTCAGGACGCACCACGTGCTCCAAGGGTGCCACTCGCCTCTCGATTAACTTGGTAGACATCAAAAACCCCTAGAGTTTATACTCTGCTAGGTGATCTTGTGGGAGACTAAGGGCCTCTAAGGAATAAGGCCCCTGCCTTATTGCATGCCCCTTAAAATCATCGTGAGCGACTGTCGCAGTCTTCCCTCACGACATTGTGGGTCATCTCGAACTAGGTAATCGTTAGCCTACAGTTCGAGCCACGGCGTGAGTGCTAGTGGGTTGTGGCAGGGTTGATTTCCACACCTCTCCCTCAACATCTCTGGTAGTCCTACGTGACCCCTCTACTCCACATGTGAGTCTGGTCGGCAAGCTATCGTCAGCCTGCATCATCAATGAATCATGTCAAAAATATATCCATAAACATATCATCTAATCAGATGCCTAATATCACATATAAAACAATCAAATCCCCACAGTTCACTCCCCGACTCGATCCGGAGTCCAAGGGGTTCCATTGATGCCTCTAGATCCTCGAGGTCCAAAATCCTGGACACTCAGTAAAACCGAGTCAATAGCACATGTCTAAGTCAATGCAACAAAACAACATGTCATCAACCCATAACACCTCATAATCAAAATCAAATGTTTAATAGTATAATAATCTGGATCACTTGCGAGCAAGTGTCCTCAAAGAATAAATTCGCTCAGCGTGCGCAAGAGTGGGATGTTATAGACATGACTTCTTTCAGGACTTCTTTTAGGTTAAGATTATTATCCTATTAGTTGCACACCAACACTTACACATGTATATTATTTGTTTTCCCAATTGATTGGTCATGTTAGTCTACAACACACACTCATTAATTTATATTGGTATGTTTAAGTATGGATGACCCATAAATTACCTACTCTAAGGTTGAAACCTTGTTTCCAAATATATCCCTTTACAAGAGTGGTAGTTCTGGTTCAATACGAGTTATTCACAACTTACTTGAAAAAGATTTAATATGTAGCTCTCTTATTTAATCCTTAGGTAATATAACACTAATGTATCAATTCCTAAGTTCAATCATCCAACACCAAACTATATTGTGATTGGGTATGGCGCATTGGCTTTCGCTGATGTCACGAAACAATAAATATACTTGCATGCCACACATTCATGGTTACCTACCACTGTTAGTTCATTTGTTGAATGGCGCCAATACCATGTGATTGTTATGTTTAAGGGGTATTTCACCAACCCAACACTTCCCCACTTGTTCATTCGTGGAGGGTGTAATAAATCAAAACTCATACTTACCTCTTGTTGGTGTTTGTGCCATTAATGGCCAATACATCGAACTGTCATATTGTCGGGTTGTAATGTGGTTATCCTTCTCAATCACCGAGGCTTTTCCTCTTCTTTTTTTTGTAGGTGTCGACCAAAAGAACCATGCTATGGTGATCGCAGAGGTTCCTCACTGAACCCTGCTATGGTTATCGCAAAATTCATATGAAGAAATACATCGGTGAGTAATATACTCAACCTCTGTAATGTTTAACACACATGCACATTCTCACCTACGTTCTAACTATGGGTTTTCGACTCAACTCGTCCAACCATTTTTTGGGTTCCTTGCGGTTTCTTGATACGTTATAACCACCAATAAAATTGGCGTGGTTTCATTATTGTTTGCAAATATTGTTATGCATCCTTTCTCGGTAACGGTCGAATAGGATTTGTAGGGTTAAGAGTCGACTAAATTTATAGAGGGATTATAAATAATTATATGCTATCAATTTTATCTTATCTCTTTTTTGGCTTCACTTGTTTGTTGTATGGATAAATTTATAGGCGTCGTAATCAATTCTGTAGTGTTTGATATATATATATATATATATATATATATATATATATATATATAATTCCTTTGTATTTGATATACATATATTATTCACATATTTCTATTTCTTGAAGATATCTAAAATAATTTAATATATGATTACATTCGTTGGCCTTTTCCATTCTTTGTGTAATAGGAAAACAAATTCTAAAAATTTATGATAATTGTTTCTACAGAATTATTAAAGTATTTCTATATTTGTATATTACCATAAATAGTATTTAACTGAGAAACACTTCATGAATAGGGTTTCATGTCATATTTCTGGATTACTCACGTTGTTCATTTGTTTACTAATATACAAGAAAAATATTGACAATGATTATTAAGTTGTTCTCTAATTATTTTCCTATTTAAACTTTCTTTGTAACTGTTAGTGGTAATAAATTGGCTAAGAAATATCTGTTTATTTCTACTTTCACATCAAAATACTCAACAAAATATTACTATATATATTACTATGAACATAAATAGAGAGAAGATAAATTAGCATGCACCCTGAACTGTAAATATCTAAGCTATTGAGCTAATAATGTTAAAGGAATAAAATATAAAAGGTAAATACACATATTTGAACTACAAATATTTATTGGGACAAACTAAGGAGAGAGTCTAGCTCCTCCCAACCATAGAATAGAGAATCTACAGTGTGTTGTCTCTGGTCAACCCCGAGTCAAATACTTTATTCCACGGGAAAAATGAAAATGTCAAGAATCTTCTCTAGGACATTTTCCAAAACTTGGCTCTTTCTTAGAACTACCAAGCTCTAACCTTGTACAAGTAAGTTCAACAACACCATGTTTACACCATACGTGTTCCTTCTCTTTTGTTTCACCAAGCTAAGAATAATATACTACCTAGGTCTTTTTTTTTTTTTTTTCCAGTTAGCCTTCCCCCTAACTCTTGGGAGTATTGGCATAACTATTTGCTATCTTGTTTCCTAACCTCCCACATTCTTGGGAGGAGGTTCACACTTGTCCTCATGGACAATAATCACTTTTACACTGGTGGTTTCTATCACATTTTCACTTTTCCCATGGAATACAGTGCTTCTCTTTTCACAGTTGGGTTCTCTCCTCAATTTATCTCAAGTAATTTTAAATAAAATAAAATTTACATAAATGTTTTTCACCATCAATTACTTATGGTGATAAAAAATGTTAATCCAAGTTTTTACCAAAGTCATAATTCAATAATCACAACCACATAAGTTTACTCAAATATTTAATTTGGAGGGATGTTACATCTATGCATTTAAAAGTCTTGTCATGAAATTTGGCAAGAGATAAATGTTTCTCCAACCAATCCTTGCCTATGATAAGATCATAAGATCCTAATGGTACAAATTTTAGATATAAATTAACCTTCATTCCATCCATGTTTAGTGTGCATTCCTTTACCATTTCAACAACTTTCCTTTTTGTTCCTGTAGCTAATTGAACCAGCCATGATTTCATATCTTTGAATTTTTCCATTTTACAATTTTCTACCATTGTATGTGAAATATAACTCAAACTTGCACCAGGGTATATTAATATAGATACAATGTTATGATTTAACATACCTTCCTCCTCCACCATGGAATATTGGTGGTCATCCTATCGATTTTCTAGGGAAACATTGATTTTGTGAATACTTTGAGAAATATAATTTACTATTGTTGCTTCTTGAGTGTTGTGCACTGCCTGATTTTTTCTTTTTTGTTTAAAGGATAACTTTGGTACAAGTGAGGTTTTGATGCAAACCCCCACACTCTTAGGGTCCTGTGCGACCTCCCGGTATAGGATCTCTCTTACAAAGGAGATGAATTAGCTCTTGGGTCCTCTCTAAATATCAAAACCATATACCACAGGTATTTACTCTTCTTCCTACGCACAAAATCACATTTGTGAGGGTCCTGATACTCTAGAGGAATCTTCCACATGACCCTGGGCCAAACCCGTGGGCTAACTTATTTTACCTGCAAGCACTCCACCACTTCGGAGATCTAGGATTTGGGAGTCTAAAAACTACAACTGACAATCCTCTTGAATGTCAAATTCGTGAATTGTGGAACTACCGCAAAGATCAACGGTTCTACATGAGTGTTGAGATCTATGACTTACATCGTCTTCAGTATTCCAATATTTGGTGATTACCCACTTCAACATGTCATACTCCCAAAGTGATAATCTTCAAACCAACTGGTTGAACGGATGAAATTTACCTTAGATCGATGGTCCCCGTCTACTCCACACTTTGGGCTTCGAAGCCTTCCACCACCTAAAACCTCAAATTCTTCAAAGTGTCGAACTAGTGAACTCACAAAGGGGATCGATCGACAATCCACACCTCTCCAACAACCAAGGGATATGATCCTCTCCAGGACTCTGGACTTCAGGATTTTCGAGAGGTTAATATACCCAACTCTATAGATCTCTGAAATTTGAATGAGTGGAGGCTACATCCACTCTCCATGTGTCCTTTTTCGACTGACAATTGATATCAACTCCAAACTTCGTGCCTTTAGGACCTCTCAACCTACAACAAAATACCCCTCAATTCTTCTAGAGTGCCAAGTCTCTAGACTACGAGATCTGCCACCACATGTCTCTCGTCTATCAATGATTAAGATTTTCTCCAGTTGCTGGAGCTTCGGGAGTCTTGTTTGTTTTTGCAACCACACTCCATTCCTTTAAAATAGTCATAACTCCAAACTACCTTAGATCTATGGACACGTGTCCTTACTGATGGTTGGTCATGATTCACTTCAGATCTTAGGACTTCAGAAAAATTGTCTCTCTTGCGCATAAGCACAAAAAAACTATGAATTCATGAAGTCCGAAGGACTTATTGGTTAAAACATGTGCACCTTTTCTATATCTAACAGTTTGAAGAGATCCCGGCTCCTCCCGATTGGATCTCGTTCGCTCAACCTTCAAACAATATAAAGTCCTCCCTCTAAGGAATTTTTCCTGCTATTCCTCTTGGGCTTTACTAACTTCAAATGAGTTAGACTTGGGCGCATGTTTTGCATTACTTATCCTAAGATTTCTTTATCAAGATGACTCGAACCTCTGGTGCACTCTTGGCGCTTCTCCGAAACCTTCGAAAATCCTCCTGCGCACTCCTTGCGGTCATCTTCCTTAATACCTTCTCAACACTTGCCTAAGTGTCGACCCAGTGCACGCCTTACAGAGGTCTTCTCAAGATTCTATTCTCCACTGATTACACGTGTGCTCCTTGCACCAGACTCTTCGAAGTTTCACGCTACCTCTTCTGAACAAACAAGTTTGAAAATGGTTTTTCCTTCGAACTCCTTATTGGGCACCATGAACTCCTTGCACCAAAGTTTCATAAGAGAAACAATTGAAACTTAAAGAACATAAACAATTCATTCATCTAAGAATGAAATACATAGGAAGGAATGTAAAACACATAAAGCAAATAACACAATATTTCCCAATTTACTCGAAAGAAAACATGTGCAAGGATCTGAAAGAAATTATTCTCTATCATATTCATTTAAAGAAATATTCACACTGTGTTTTTGTAGTGCTCCAACAAGATTTTACCAACAACAATAAAAACTCTCAGCAACCTCATTTGGGCATACAATACATATATTTATATATGAGGGTCTTCTCGAGCGTTTCCTCTAGCCTATATAAGTGCTATCATATCATAGTTAAAACATTCACCTACTAAGTTGTATTAAAATAAAGGAGCATTTACAACCTAGATACGAGTTCATGCTCAATATATGTACAATCCTATCTGCATTAAAGAAATTACAATCTCCTACATTATCTACAATGGCTTTAGCCTCCAAAAATGAAAAGGCCCTTAATTACAATCTTCTCAAAATATTCAAAGATGGTGCACCCCCCTTGAGATCCAAAACAATCTAAATGTGCGCATTGGATGCTGAGTTTTCCTCCACTTGGCCTCATCGAATGATGATGGCGATGCTCCTATATCATACTCCTCAAGATAAAAATATTCATGGACTCCTATCCATTAGATCCTGCATCGTTTTTCCATGCTCCTGGATGTCAGTCTCAGTTACCCAACTCACATCTTTTGGTGGATGATCTTTCCACTTAAGCAGATACTCATAGTAAACTTTTCTCCTGGTATTCTTATCAATCCTCTGCTAAAAAAATTTGCCTATCTGTGGCTTCTCTTCTATGGGCATTTATTGCTTCCACCAAATATCCTCCCGACCATATGTTCCTTCTATATAATCCATATTGTAAGGGTATAAGTATGGTATATTGAATATTGGTGATATTTCAATGTCCTCTAGAAACTCATTCTCATAAGTATTCACAACAATTTTTCTGAGAATTTGGCATTGTCCTATCTTCTTCATCTTCAACTTTTTATATTTCTCGTTCATAAATCTCTCTTTCCTAAGGTGTGCTCAAACGTAATCTCCAATTTCAAAATGAACCTATCTTATTTTCATGTCTACCCCTATTTTGTACTTCTGGTTGTTATCTAGTAGTTGTCCCTTGATCTGATCATGCAACTTATGCATCTCTGCAGAAAACTCCTTTGCTCCTACACTTCGAAACTCATCTTGTTCCAAATTTATTAACTCATAAATTCATCTTGGATGCATTCCATATACTATCTGGAATGGAATATTACCACTACACCTATTCGATGAGTCATTATATGCAAACTCTGCTTGTGGCATAATTTGATCCCACTGACTATGATGTTCAGTGACCATACTCCTCAACAAAACTCTGCTTGTGGCATAATTTGATCCCACTGACTGTGATGTTCAGTGACCATACTCCTCAACAAATTCTGTAATCCTCGATTTACTACCTTAGTATTTCCTTCTGCCCGAGGATGATATGTTTAACTGAAGGAAAAACTTCTCCCCAGCTTCTTTCACAGAGTTCTCCAAAAGTGTCCCACAAATTTAGTATCTTGGTCTAAGACTATACTCCTTGGCAAGCCATGTAATCTCACAATATCCTTGAAAAACAAATTTTCTATGTGAGTAACATCGTTGGTTTTCTGACATGGTATGAAATGTGCCATATTCAAAAATATGTCAACCACTACAAAGATTGAATCACTTTCCCTCTAGTTTCTTGGCAATCCCAAAACAAAATCCATGCTTATAACATCCCACAACCTGTCTAGAATAGACAGTGGTTGATACAATCTAGTGTTTTGTTGTTTTACTTTGGCATACTGGAAGATTTTGCATCTGTTCATGAATTTCCTCACATCATATCTCATAGCTGGCCAATGGTACAAAGAACTCAATTGCACATATGTCTTATCATGGTGGAAATGTCGAGCCAATCCTCCACTATGATTTTCCTTTAGCAAATTATCCCTCATTGAGCACTTCGGGATACACAATTGACTTACTTTGAACAACAGTCCATCTTGGATCAAATATTCTATCCACTGAATTTTTTCCCTTAGCAAAGGGTTCTCGCATGCTTCATAATCTTCTTTAAAATCTAGGTCTTATTGATGCATCTCCTTGAGGTGTTCAAATCCTAGGGTCCCCACTTGGAATTCCTACAAGATCAAACATCTCCTATTCAAATCATATGCAAATTTTTTAGCGCTTCTACTAATATGATTAGTAACAAAAGTAAAATTATGCATTCATTCTACCCATTTGGCATGTCTCTATTTCAACTTCTCTTATCTGGTTATGAACTGTAAATCATGATTGTCCGTATACAAAACAAACTCCTTCAGGATAAGATAATTTCTCCACTTTTTCAAGGATTGTATTACAACATAAAATTCCTCATCATAGGTTGAATACTTCCTCTTAGCATCATTCATCTTCTCACTGAAATAAGCGACAAGCTTATTGTCTTGACTTAAAACTACGCTAATGGCTACTCCATGTGCATCACATTTTACTTCAAAAAATTTCTTAAAATCTGGCAGAGCTAGAATAGATTTTTCTGTTATATCTTCTTTCAACACCCTAAATCCTTTCTCATCTTCCTCTCTCCAATTAAAATATTTGTTCTCCTTCTTTATGGTTTCCAGTATGGGTGCATAAATAAAACTAAAATTCCTGATGAATTTCATGTAAAAACTCACCAACCCATAGAAACTTATTACTTCGAACATGATTCTTGGAAAAGGCCATTCTATCATTTCCCTCACTTTCTTTGGATCCGTATTCAATTCATTTGAAGATATTAAAATCCCAAATATATGAGTTATGTCTTCATGAAAGAAAATTTCCTTAAATTTATCAACATCTTTTCCTGTTGCAACCTCCTCAACACCATTTTCAAGTGTCTGAGATGCTCCTCTTAAGTCTTAATGAAAGCTAGGATGTTATATAAGTAAACAATTACAAACTTACCAATAAAATCCTTGAGTACCTCGTTCATTAATCTCATAAATGTACTCCGGGCATTTGTTAATCCAAATGGCATAACAAGACACTCATACAATCCTTCATTTGTTTTGAATGATGTCTTCCATTGATATCCCTCTCTCATCCTGATATGATGATAACCACTCTCCAAGTATATCTTCAAAAAATAACTAGCTCCACTCAAACAATCCATTAAACCATCTATTTTGGGTAAAGGAAATCTATACCTAATGGTTATCTTGTCGATGGCTCTTGAATCTGTGCACATTCTCCAACCTCCATCCTTATTTGGAATCAACACAGTTGGTATTGTGCACGGGCTCAAAATTTCCCTGATCAAACCTTTATCCAACAATTATTGGACTTGTTTCTTGACCTGTTCATTCTCTTGAGGGGTCAATCTATATGCTTCTTTGTTTGGAAAATTTGGTCTTGGAACAAGGTCAATATGACGACTCTACTCCTGATGGGCAGTAAAGTGTGAGATAACTCATCCACCACAATATTAAAAAACTCATCCAATAATTATGGGACTTTCACAGGAAAATTGATGTAGGAGCATCGTCAACAAAGCGTGATGTGGAGGACAACTCAACATCCCAACGCACCTTTTGAAGTTTTTTTTAAATTTTAAATATGGCATATCAATGTAATATCCAAAAAGATTGAAATTAAAGATGATCTTAAATGATAAGAAGATGAACCATCGCATGAGATCGATGGGGGATGTATTTTCCTTTATTGTAGCTAGTTGTAGTACAAATTCGATGAATTTGATCTTATTTGTCTGTCTCTAACATTTATTGTAATAATCCTTAGTAGTTGATAGCTTTCAATTCGATAGCATAGGTCTAAGGTAGTCAGAGGGAAAAGCTCAATGAGATCTTTTGATTAAATAATTGTATTGTTTCCCAGAAGAGGCTAGTGAAGTTATTTTGATAGATGTTGAAGGTTATTGTTGTTGAAGGTTGAAGTAGAAGTTGTTATTGTAGAGAATATTGAAGCTTTTCAGAGTGTATGAGCCCATGTACATTTCATTTGAATTAATATAATAGAGAAGCGTTGATCCCAAATGTCTAGTGTTTATATTACTGTGTCTATCTTAATGAATGGTAGGCTTTCTGATGTTTATATTACTGTGTTTATTTGTTCTTATGTTATGAATGTATTTACATTGTTGAATGTTTGAATCTTTGAGGATTTAGATAAGTTTCAATTGTTTATCTTATACGAGGTTGTGCAAGGAGTGCATAGTGTCCTCAAGGAGTGCATTGACAGAGTTTGTTTCAATTCAGAAGCTCATAAGAGATATCGTGAAGCTTTCATTTGCAAGGAGTGCAAGGTGTCCGCAAGGTGTACATTGACAGAGTCTTTTGACTGAGAAGTTTAGGAGAGGTAACCTGAAGCTTTGTTTGAGAAGAAGTGCAGAATACCTCACAAGGTGTGCATAGGTGGAAACATACATAAGTTCTATTGTTCAGGAGGAGAAATTGAGTTGAGTAAGGAACTGTTGCAAGGGGTGCACAGTCGCTCACAAGGAAGATGTGTTGTGGAATAAGACCTATTGTAAGGTGTGCACATAGTCAAAATTTGACTAAGTGTCGAAGAAACGCTCTGAGGAGTTAGAGGTTTGGGAGGAGGAACAAGCTCAAAAGAGGTAGCGTAGAAAATTCTTCAATAGGGAGGAGCCCACTGAGAATTTCCTAATTAACGTGCGATATCCATTCGGAGAGGTCATGATCATTCTAGGCCATTAGATCTGGGAGAGTTGCAAGGAGGTTAGCCTTGGAGTCCTTCGACACTCTAAATATTCACAGGATGTAAGTTGTTCAAAGTGCAGGATTGTCTAAGTCCCGAAGTTGCGAAGTGAATCTAAGTCGTCGGTATCAAGGAGGATACGTGACAGAACATCAAAGTTTTCATAGGAAACTGCTTTAGAAGAATTGCGTGGATCAAAGAACAAACTTTGTGAAGTTGCGAAGGACGAAGTGGATATGGACCATTAGATACAGAATAACACGTGGCAGAGATCTGTGTGCTTCATTGGAAAAGCACTTCAGAGAAAAACAGGTGAGGTGAAGCCAAAATCGTCGAAGCATGAAGTAGAGAAGTCATTAGGAGTCGTCAATTTGAGGGGGACACGCATCAACAGATCGTTGACTTTGGAGAAAATAGAAAAGGAGAAGGTGGACCTATTGACCGGAAGTCACCCAAAGCTCCAACATGTAAGAATTTGAATCCCAGTCATTAAATTGTGTTGACACATGGCGCCATCTCTGTCACTTCGGTGCTAAATCACTTCAACGAAAATTCACTTCAGGGAAAATGAATAGTGAAGGTGCAAAAGTTCTTGAAGGCCGAAGTGCCAAACTCCATTGGAGTCATCCATTGGAAAAGGATGTGTGGTTCTCGATCTAGAGCTTTGCGTAGAAAGTACTTCAGAGA
This sequence comes from Picea engelmannii, assembly GCA_009831015.1. Classification (NCBI taxonomy): domain Eukaryota; kingdom Viridiplantae; phylum Streptophyta; class Pinopsida; order Pinales; family Pinaceae; genus Picea; species Picea engelmannii. The sequence continues at coordinate 44,447 of ML807630.1, forward strand.
AAAGAGGCTTTGGAACGTTCAAAACTCTCGAATGTCGAAGCTTCGAAGTAGATCGCAGTCGTTGGCTGTCAGAGGAGTGTGAACCGTAGATCTGGTCCAAGGGAGTTTTCTAGTTTGGAGTTCAGGGAAAAAGTGGTTAGCTCCATTCGAATGTGTTGAATGCCGAAGTTGTGAAGCAGATTATAGTCGTTGGTTGTTGGAGGATAGTGAGTCGTAGATCCCGTCCAGGTGAGTTCATTGGTTCGGGGTAAGTTGCTTCCAAAATTGCCGAAGTTGGAACTCACAAAGGGAGATGTTGCGGTCATAGCCTATGGTCATATTGAAGAAGGAGTCTAGAACATGAACTAGTACTCGTATTTTGGTGTTGCTAGAAGCACCTGAAAAGTGATGTGCAGGTAATTTGAGCTTGCGGGATAACATCAAGGGACCTATGTTCCAGGGTCTATTAAAGGCCTAAAGAGCCGATTCAGCTAAGATATTTGAAGATACAAGACTAGGAGGTCAAGAAGGCCCAAGGAGAGAAGGGGGGTTTGCGTCAATTGGTATCAGAGCCTATATATCTTTTAGGTTCTGTAAGGAGTAAAGTAAAGGAGGTGAGTGGTATCAGCAACAAAAGTTTTTAAAGATCTGTGTGTGGAAGAAATTTCAGCTCAATGCCTCCGAGAAGACGTGCAGAGACACTTGTAGAAAATCGAGTGGTGGAAAGGGAGATGATAAAAATTCATGCAATATTGGATGCTATGGAAAAAATAAAAAGGAGAGGACCTGATGTTCGAGACATCAATGATGAAGAAAGCGAAGAAAGGGAGGTTGAATAAGTTGTAGTATAGGATGTTGCGGAAGAACGCTTGTTGAAAGATATTGTGAAACTGGAGCTAGAGAAAATATAGACATCCCAATGTATGAAGGAAACTTAGATGTTGAAGTGTTGCTAGATTGGATAAGTTCCATGGATAAGTACTTCGATTATGAAGATGTTGATGAAGAGAAGAAGGTGAAGCATGTTGTCACTAGATTGAAAGGACATCCAACATTGTGGTGGGATGAACTGTAGGCTGACAGAAGAAGCAACGGTAAGAAAAAGATTAAGATATGGGATAGAATGGTATCTAGGATGAAATCTAAATTCATACCTAGGGACTATAAAATAAATATGTTTAGGAAGTTTCAAAACTTAAGACAGAAAGGAATGACAGTAAAAGAGTACACATAGGAGTTTTACAAGTTGAACATTAGGGTTTGACAGAGAGAAGGAGATGATGAAAATGTTTCTAGGTATATCAATGGCTTGACATATGAAATCCAAGATTAAATCAACATGATGATAGTAAGGACAGTGGAGGACACTTATCATATTTCTCTGAAAGCAGAAGAAAAGTTGGCCAGGAAGCAGAGTCAACGAAGCAGAGAAAGAAGTCCAAACAGAGGTAAGGGAATTGCCCATGATAAGGCACAAAAGCCCAAGGTTGAGACTAGAAAACCACATAGTCACTCAGAAAGAGGAGGAAGTTCCCGAGGGAAACAATATGGTGGTAGGAATATTTTTCCTCGAGGAAGAGGAAGAGGTAGAGGAGGAGAGGTGAAGTGTTTTGCCTATGGAAAAACAAAACACATGTCTTGGGAATGCCTCGAGAGAAAGAAAGAAGGAACAGGCGAATATCACATTTCGAAAGCACAAAAGTGGAATGTTGAGGTAGAAGGCACATAAGATAGGAGATCCTTGATGATGCAAAATGATCTCTTGAAGCCTGAGCAAGAGGTGGAAAAACCAGTACAGAGGAACAGTTTGTTTAGAACTGCTTGCAAGACTAAAGATAGAGTATGCAAGGTGATAATTGATAGTGGGAGAACTAATAACTTAATATCCATAGAAATGGTGGAGAAATTGGAAGTGGAGACAACTGCAAATCCAAGTCCATATAGAGTCTCATGGTTGCAGAAAGGTCACTAGGTAATGGTAACTAAACAATTCCTAGTTGAATTTAAGATAGGAGGATATAGAGATGAGATTTTGTGTGATGTAATTCCCATGGATGTATGTCATGTTTTATTGGGGAGACCATGGTAGTTTAACAGGAATGTGATTCATTATGGGAGGAAGAATACTTATACCTTAGAGAGAAATGGTAGGACACACATGCTAATACCAATAGAGGATAAGAAGGTGAAAGAATAAGCCAACACAAGTATACTTCTCATGAGTGGGAAGGAACTCTTGAGTGAAGTTAAGAAAGAACAAGAGATGCATTTTGTTGTGGTGAGGAATCCAAGAGTTATCCTTACAAGTAATTCTATGGATTATCTTCCTAAATAAGTTCAAGAGTTGTTGGATAATTTTGTTGACATAATAGTGGATGAGTTACCTTGCTCATTTCCACCTATCAGGGGTATCAACCATCATATTGACTTAATACCAGGAGAAATGTTTCCAAACAAAGCAGCGTACATATTGACACCTCAAGAGAATGAGGAAGTAAAAAGACAAGTTCAGGATTTGATGGACAAGAGATTAGTCAAATAAAGCTTGACTCCATGCACAATACCAACTGTGTTGAGTCCGAAGAAAGATGGAGGATGGAGAATGTGTATAGACTCAAGATCCATAAATAAAATCACCACCAGGTACAGATTTCATTTTCCAAGGATGGATCACTTAATGGATTGTTTTAGCGGAGAAAGATATTTTTCAAAGATAGAATTGAAAAGTGGATATCACCAGATAAGGATGAATGAAGGCGATGAGTGGAAAACAACCTTCAAGACAAATGAGGGGTTGTATGAGTGTTTTGTTATGCCATTTGTATTAATAGATTCCCCATGTACTTTTATGAGTTTGATGAATGAGTTATTAAAATATTTAATTGGTAAGTTTGTGATTGTATATATGGATGATATATTAGTCTTTAGTAAAACTAAAGAAGATAATTTGAGGCACTTAACATTAGTGATGAGAAGATTGCAGAAAGAGAAGTTGCTGATAAATTTGAATAAATCCTCTTGTATGAAAACAAACCTCGTTTACTTGGGTTTTGTAATCTCTTCAAATGAGTTGAAGATGGAGCCAGAGAAGGTAAGAGAAATCATAGAATGGCCATTGCCAAGAAGCATATTCAAGGTGAGAAGCTTCCATGGATTATCAAGTTTCTATCGGAAGTTCATTATAAATTTTAGTGGAATTTGTACACTGATGCTAAATATGGTGAAAAGGAGACACAAGTATTTCGAATGGATAGAAGAAGCTAAGAAAGGTTTCATGATACTAAAGGAGAAGATAACAGAACAACTGATTCTAGTCTTGCCATATTTCAGGAAGACATTTCAAGTCTGATGTGATGATAGTGGAGCTGCAATTGGAGTTATCTTGAGGCAAGATAATAGGCATGTTTCATATTTCAGTGAGAAGTTGAATGACGCCAAAAGAAGTACTCCACATATGATAAATAATTTTATGCAGTAATTCAATCCTTAAAGAAATGGAGGCACTATCTTATACCAACAAAGTTTGTTTTGTATAGCGATAATTAGGCTTTACAATTCATAAACAAACATGAGAAGTTAAATCAAAGACATGCTAAGTGGATAGTGTTTATGAAAAATTTCACTTTTGTCATTAAACATATTTCTGGAAATGCTAACAAAGTAGTTGATGCATTGAGCAGGAGATGTCTAATTCTGCAGGAATTTGATGTGAAAACCTTAGGGTTTGAACACCTTAAGGAAATGTATTATTACGATCCAGATTTTAAAGAGGCATATGAAGCATGTGAAAATCCTTTGATTCGAGACAAAGGCCAGTGGACATAGTATCTTATTCAAGATGGATTTTTGTTCAAAGGTAGTCAGTTGTGCATACTGAAATGCTCAATGAGAGATAATCTATTAAAAGAGAAACATAGTGGAGGTATAGCCAGACATTTTGGCCATGAAAAAACATTTGCACAGTTGAACATTTTGTACTATTGGACATGTATGAGAGCATACGTGAAGAAGTTTCTAGAGAGATGTAAAATTTTCCATCATGCAAAAGGAAAGAGATAGAACACTAGGTTGTATCAACCATTGCCTATTCTAGATAGGCATTTGGATGCAATAAGCATGGATTTTGTGTTGGGTTTTCCAAGAACACAAAAGGGAAGCGATTCCATTTTTGTGGTAGTTGTTAGATTCTCAAATATGTAACACTTTATCCCATGCCAGAAAACCAATGATGAAACACACATTGCCAAGTTGTTCTTCAAGGAAGTTGTGAGACTTCATGGGTTGCACAGGAGTGTTGTTTCAAATAGGGTTACCAATTTTTTTGTTCATTTGTGGAGGACATTGTGGAAGAAACTAGGAACAAAACTATCCTTTATTTCTACATATCATCCTCAAACAGATGGATAGACTGACGTGGTGAATAAGAGTTTAGTAAATTTATTGAGGAGTTTGGTCACTAAACATCATAGTCAGTGGGATCAAATTCTATTACAAGAAAAGTTTGCATACAATGAATCAGTAAATAGGAGTAAAGGAAAGAGTCCATTCCAGATAGTGTATGGAATGAATCCAAGAGGAGTATCAGAGTTGAGAGACCTGGAGCAGAATGAATTCAAAATCCCTGGAGAAAAAGACTTCACTGTAGAAATGTAGAAGCTTCATAATCATATCAAAGAGAAGTTGCAGAACAATAGTAGAGAATACAAGCATAGAGTTGATCAACATATGAGAGAACTTCAATTTTAAGTTGGAGATCAAGTTCTAGCACATCTCAGAAAGAAAAGGTTCCCAAGGGGAACATATAACAAGATGAAAATGAAGAATAGGAGCATGCAAGATCCTAAGGAAATTTGGTGTCAATTCTTATGAGATAGAGCTTCCAAAGCGTGTGGGTATAACACCCATATTCAACATTTCAGACCTGTATCCTTATAGGGTAGATGACACAAGAGGGTCAGAAGATCAACAAGAGATCTAGTGGGAGAAGCAGATGCCTAAAGCAGAAAATCCACAGATGGAGAAGATCATAGATCAGAGGACTAGTAAGAAGACCAAGAGGAAGACTTATTTTGAGTATTTGGTAAAATGGAAAGGACACCCAATAGAATATACCAGTTGGGTAAATGAAGTAGATATCCAAAAGCATGGAAAGTTAGTGCAGGATCTCATGGAGAGGAGTCCATGAATTTTTCCCCATAGGAGTATGATGCATGAGCATCATCAACAAAGCATGAGGTGGAGGAAAAATCAACATCCCACCATGCCTTTTGAAGTGTTTTTGAATTTTAAATATGGCATATCAATGTAATATTTGAAAATATTAAAACTGAAGATGATATTAAATGCTAAGGAGTTGAACCATCGCATGAAATCGATGGGGGGTGTATTTCCTTTTATTGTAGCTAGTTGTAGTATATATTCAATGCATTTCCTATTATATGTCTGTCTTGAACATTTATTGTAATAATCCTTAGTAGCTGGTATATTTCAATTCAATAGGATAGTGCTCAGGTAGTTGGAGGGAAAATCTCAATGAGCTCTTTTGATTAAATAATTGTATTTTTCCCTAGAAGAGGCTATTGAAGTTATTGTGATAGTTGTTGAAGGTTATTGTTGCTGAAGGTTGAAGTAGAAGTTATTATTGTAGATACGCTTGAAGGTTATTAGAGTGTATGAGCCCATGTATATTTAATTTGAATGAATATAACAGAGAACCATTGATCCCAAATGTCTAGTGTTTCTATTACTATGTCTATATGAATGAATTGTAGGCTTTCTGATTAATTATGTTCTCTTTGTTTATTTTTTCTTATGTTATGAATGCATTTACATGGTTGAATGTATCAATCTATGAATATTTATATAAGTTTCAATTGTTTCTCTTCTACGAGCCTATGCAAGGAGTGCATAGTGTCAACAAAGAGTGCTTTGTGTTGGTCACTATAATTGCTTAATTGATTTCAAACAACCAAGTGAAACATAAATTATCAACCCAGGGAAGTCTTTTGTTTCAAAGATAGCCACGCACTATATATGCTCAATTCCAAAAGCACTTAGTGTTGTAGTAAA